>CM049805.1:24470095-24629127 GCA_027422405.1 Ptychobarbus kaznakovi | reverse complement strand
CTGCGACAAGCTTTATGGAGATGCAAATTTCTTTTTCCAGCAGGACGGGGTTCTGCCCACACTGCCAAAGGTACCAAAAGCTGGTTCAATGACCATGGTGTTAATGTGCTTTATTGGCCAGCAAATTCGCCTGACTTGAACCCCATAGAGAATCTATGGGGTATTGTCAAGAGGAAGATGAGAGACACCAGACCAAACAATGCAGATTAACTGAAGGCCGCTATCAAAAGCAAACTGGGCTTCCATTACACCTGAGCAGTGCCACAGACTGATTGCCTTCATGCCACGCCGCATTGATGCAGTAATTCATGCAAAAGGAGGCCCAACCAAGTATTGAGTGCATAGAAATGAACATACTTTTCAGAAGCCTGACATTTCTGTTTAAAATATCCTTTTTTTATTGATCTTATGCAATATTCTAATTTCTAATAAGAAATAAAGGCTTTAAATATTTCACTCTCTGAAATGAGTGACAAATAATTTTGACTTTTTTCATGATATTCAATTTTTTTTAGATTTACCTGTAAATTGATAATATTAAACTATATTTTCTCATTTGGGGCGTAACTTGTAAAAGAATATGTTTAGCAACAGTCTAACACTGTACACATCAAAGCAAATTTCCCAAATCCATTTGTCCTGTTGTCAGAAGAAGCATACATAAAGTATGTCAGAAATAGAACAGGGGATCCATTTGCTTGTTTTTATTGACTATTGTTAGCGCAAATATTATATCGCTAACAATGTTGGAATTATAAGAATACTTCTTGTTTGTTAATTAGCTGCAGTTTGTGATAAGCTGCCTATTGACGGATTGAACTGCCTTTATAAACTTTTTGAAGCTTTAAAGTTGTGGTGGAATGTACTTATAATGGAGGGACAGAAATCTCTCAGGTTTAAGTAAAAATATCTTGATTTATTTCTATTTTATATTATTTTTTTGTATAAAGGTCTCATGGGTCTAGATCGACAGGGTGAGGATATGTTTCATTTTTTGGCGAACTAACCCTTTAAACCAACAAGAAGACAATGAAACCTCAAGAAAACACAATGAAATGATTCATCTACCAACATGTAATGATGTAATTAAAGCACTAAATATACTCGAAACACCAGCACAGCATATTTGGCATTGCTCATGATAGATGTCACTACCTGCATCTCAAAGAAATTGGCTGGCACACTGCTTGTTCCCTTTCTTACTTAAAATACTTTGTTTGTTGGCCTGAGGGAACTGGCCCCACCGACTAAGCCTGGTTTCTTCCAAGGTTTTTTCTCCATTATGTCACCGATGGAGTTTCGTTCCTTGCCGCTGTCGCCTTGCTTGCTTAGTTGGGGAATCTTCATTCCAACAATATCATCGACTTGATTGCACAAATATTATTAAACTGAACTGAGCTGGACAATGCCATCACTAAATTCAATAATGAAATGCATTCAGCTGAAAAGTAGTGTTTAAATCCTATCATTTCATTATTGACACAACTGCCTATTTTGATACTGTGCAGTGCTTTGTTACAATTGTATTGTTAAAGGCGCTATATAAATAAAGGTGACTTGACTTGAAAAAAAATATATATATAATAAAAAAAAAAAATACTTGTTTGTGTTTCAGATGGGGCAGCCCGACATAGTTCTGTTCCTGGAATGTTCCGCAGACATCATGAGTCTACGGCTGCAGCAGAGGGCCACCTGCACCCTGCACACTAAAGAAGCCCGAGACCGAGACACTCGCCGTAGAGTGGACGGATTCTGCAGCCTGGTCAATCCTGTGGTCAGTCACTACGAACACAGAGAAGTTCTGCACAAGGTGGGTATGGAAATGCCAAGCTACAATTAGTCATAGCAGTGATGTTTCTTTGTAATTTGGCCACTGTGTGGAACATTTTAACTGGTTACATTGACCTCAAGCTAAAAAGAACATCTTAGGATCAGCACAGAGTAGCTTATTAATCCACTGTTAACAACATCCTTAAAATAAATCCTTCAAATAAATGAGTTATTTTGAGTAAACAAAGGGCATCCATATTAACCAGATTGGGGTTTGTCATGTCAGGATGTTTTCACTATAGGTCAGATCAATGAAAGTAGCTAAATTGGATCTGATTTAAAAGCAAAAACATCCTCTGATTTCTGGGGAAGGGAAGAGGTTTTTCAAAGGGATAGTTCAACCAAAAATGCTAATTATGTCATTTACTCACTTTCATGTTGTTCCAAATGACTGACGTCTGTGGAACATAAAAGATACTTTTCAATTTTTTGTCCATCCATACAAGCGGTCAATGCTCACTAAAAATATTTGGTTACCAACATTCACCAAAATATCTTCTTGTGCTGCAGAAAAAAGAGAGTATTTCAGGTTTGGAATGACGTGATGGTGGATAAATGACAGAATTTGGATTTTCAGTAAAGCATTACCATGTTAACAATGGAGCTTCAAAGAATACATTGGTACATGTCTAAAAAACATGGTTTTACAACGGTACAATTTAGCATGTGAATTTTTTTTTGTAATTTGCAAACTTGGAAAACTTGTGGAAATATTACAGCCATACAATATTTCTGGTATTAAATAGATATTGTAACAGTTGTGCTCTAAATTATTTCATTTAGTAGATATTGCTCTATGAGCAGTTCACCCACTAAGTCATTTAAAGATAATAATCATTTAAATCTATTTATTCAAAGGAATAATAACAGACACACAGATGTAAATCCACCCCAACAATATCTACAAAAAAATTATTATAGCTCAAAAGCTGGAAAGCTCTGTTTTTGTCATACAAAATAAGAGCTTTCCATTCATGCATTTAATATTAGAGTATTCGCAAATGTAACCTATTTATTGATTGTATCCTGGTGGAAAACTTTTATTAGAACAGAATGAAATCATTACTCTATATTCATATCTGATGATCGAGTGATGCTGATGACAATATAAGTAGACAGCAGACAGTTTTGAACCTGTCTCTATATATATTAAGAGATAAATACGTTCAGTGCAGTTGTCTGTTTGTAGGATTTATCACCGCTGTATGACAGTTCTCCTGTGGGTTGATGCCCTACTTTTCAGCTTCTGATTTCTAACAGCCGTGTTATGTGTGCGTGTATGTAGATTGATGCCGAGCAGCCCCCAGAAGATGTCTTTGAGCAGATCTGCCTCGTCTTGGACTCCTGCTAGAGAGCTTGGACTCGCATTGCCCCCTGGAGGACAAAACCATCACCTACAGCTCCACCGCAGCCTGACTCTCGTTACACACCACAGTTCATCTCGCACACACACGCTAACGCACACGCACACACACACCACCCGTGATTAAAGCTTCTGTATGGCACATTCACTTGGAAAACTACCAACAGCAACTGGCGCCTGTTCATTTCACACCATTGTCGTTCACTGTAAAAACCAGCACAATAAATCAACTGTGTTTATCTCTTGGTATTGAATCTGTATGCTTATGCTTAAGCTCGTTTTCAGCTCCATAAAACACAGACAGAGAGTTATTTACGACAGTCTGGTGCAGTGTCGCCAAACCCCTCCTTCAGAAAATCTCTAGAACCACCCTCAAAAGTCCCTGATGTACATTTTTCACAAAAAGTCGCCAAATATGAAAAGAAAGTAACTACAGGTACATTTGGTGAAGGTAAAGGAAAGTAAATATATATATATATATATATATATACTTTACAAATGATGACAGTATAAAAAACAAAAGATGAAGTATAACAAAAACATGAAATTCTTCCTGATCTGCAAGCACATAAAACATGATGGAAATGATGTAAAGACACAATGTTGGGCATTTGTTTCATGTGTCACGAAAGTGCATCCCTGTCCTGCTAAAATACAACAGATAAGAGAGATTTTGATTCCCCAAAAACAAAACCTTTATTCATACAAACTTATTTCAGTCAACACACTCTATTACTACAAAGTGCAAAATACTGCATCCCAGCACACATGACACGATGATGCACATTACATGACACGATGTCTTTCAGTATCTGGTTGACATGATTGTGCATTAATTGTGGTATAACTTTTGTGTCTGTGGTTTAAACAAGATGTTCATGCACTGAGAGGTGCCCTGATGTAATCAAATTTTTTCTCCGCCATCTTGATGCTTATAATGAAATGGCGATGTGTGTCATCATATCTGAATGGCAGGCGTACAAATTGTGTTCACTGCGCAGACTCATTGGCATGATTGAGAGCAAACGACAAAACTATCCAATCAACGGCAGAGTGTGGCCAAGTAAAAAAAAAAAACAACCTCCCCCCAAAAATCCCTATTTTTATTCAAGTATAGCTAAAGTGGCTCCTTGTCGCA
This sequence comes from Ptychobarbus kaznakovi, assembly GCA_027422405.1. Classification (NCBI taxonomy): domain Eukaryota; kingdom Metazoa; phylum Chordata; class Actinopteri; order Cypriniformes; family Cyprinidae; genus Ptychobarbus; species Ptychobarbus kaznakovi. The sequence continues at coordinate 24,624,796 of CM049805.1, read as the reverse complement.
AAAAATCTATAAAAGTCGCAGCAACAATGAAAAAGTAGCTACATTTATTGTATAGGTGAAGCAGAAATGAATCAGCTGGAGAGGGAAATGTTTTGAATTTCACAGTCTGGCTTTCACGGGTGCAATGAATGGATGAATTTCACAATGAGGTCTGATAACTGTATTCTTCCTTATCAACCAGAGTGTAATAAAGACATTTCATATGTTTAATGGTTTTATTTTGTTCTTTAAAAGCAGTAGATATGAGAAATAATAATGTTTTTGTTGCGGTTAGAGGAATAGTTCACCTGAAAAGAGAAAATGTGTTGAATATGTACTCACCCTCTGTCCAGATTTGGAGAAATTTTACATTACATCACTTGCTCACCAATGGATCCTCTGCAGTGAATGGGTGCCGTCAGAATGAGTCCAAACAGCTGATAAAAACATTACAAAATCCACAAGCAATCCACACAACTCTATTTTATAAATTAGCGAAGTGAAAAAGCTGCGTGTTTGAAAACAAAAATAAGAGTCCTCTGTCCAATATTCTTTTCTTTAGTGATAAATCTTTGTCTGAATCAGGAGCGAAATATGCACAGATCAAGCACCGTTTATAAGCAAAAACAATCCAAAACAGTTATGAACTTGTCAGCAGATTTTGATTTGAGAGGACAACAGGAACTTTTTACTGGAGGAAACATTATTATGGACTCATATTTTGACAAGATTAATGCTTTAAAGTTAAAAAAATGTATTAATTACAAACAAATACAGGTGCATCATCTCAATAAATTAGAATGTCAAATGTGGAAAAATAAATTAAATGTTAATTTATTTTTTAATTGTGATGATTTTGGCACATTTAACAAAAACCAAACAATTCACTATCTCAACAAATAGTAATTCAATTTTTTTTTTAATTGTTGGCCTTCTGGAAAGTGTTAATTTACTGTATAGTACTCAAATTTGGTGGGGCTCCTGTTGCTTTATTAAATAAATTCTGTCTCAATTCACACAGACTGGCATGTGTTTGTCTTTGATTTGTGGCAAGGTGGTATAAATTAAATGAAGCCCAGGTTCTTTGACAGTTTTTAGGTCAAAAACCCACCATTCTTTTAATTGTGATGATTTTGGCACTCTTGTTTCTCATTTAACCTCTTGAAAAACCAACAATTCACTATCTCAACAAATAGAGGTCTGGTGATACTTCATAAAACCAATACAATTTTTTTTTAATTGTTGGCCTTCTGGAAAGCACACCAACACCGTTGGCCTTCTGGATTTAACCAACTTTTGTATATGTTTGGCAGTGTGGGCAATACTTGGTAGGGGCTCCTTGCTTTAATTACTGAAATCACAGGGGCTTTTTGCTTTAAAAAGCTCAGTCAGCAGAAGGAAGCATGAAGTGTGGCAATTCTTGGCAAACGGGTGCAGTGGCCTTCAGCTTTGGGCATTTTTTGGTCTCTTGTTTCTCATTGACAATTCTCTGGTTTCTTAACAGTCACTTCATGGTCATTTAACCCTTTTGGTGCTTTTGGCACAGGTGCCAAATCAAAACTCTGCTCTCAGCAGAAGGAAGCATCTCCAAAATTCTTGGTAAAAGTGACATTGGACTTTGCACCCAAATCATCACAGGTGGAAACCACTGGGCAAAATGTCTTGGTAGTCTAGACTTCTTCTGCTTAAATGCCCAGGTAAGACGCCTCTGCCCATGACAACTGTAGCCAAATTCCTTGACACGTCTGTGTGTGGTGGCTCTTGATGCCTTGACCCCAGCCTCAGTCCATTCCTGGTGAACTTCACCCAAATTCTTGAATCGATTTTGCTTGACAATCCTCATAAGGCTGCGTTTCTCTCGGTTGGTTGTGCATCTTTTTCTTCCACACTTTTTCCTTCCACTCAACTTTCTGTTAACATGCTTGGATACAGCACTCTGTGAACAGCCAGCTTCTTTGGCAATGAATGTTTGTGGCTTACCCTCCTTGTGAAGGGTGTCAATGATTGTCTTCTGGACAACTGTCAGATCAGCAGTCTTCCCCATGATTGTGTAGCCTAGTGAACCAAACTGAGAGACCATTTTGAAGGCTCAGGAAACCTTTGCAGGTGTTTTGAGTTGATTAGCTGATTGGCATGTCACCATATTCTAATTTGTTGAGATAGAATTGGTGGGTTTTTGTTAAATGTGAGCCAAAATCATCACAATTAAAAGAACCAAAGACTTAAACTACTTCAGTGTGTGCATTGAATTTATTTAATACACGAGTTTCACAATTTGAGTTGAATTACTGAAATAAATTAACTTTTCCTCGACTTTCTAATTTATTGAGATGCACCTGTATGTAGCTTTTCATGTTTTCTTCCTTCATGCTTTGGATTGTGACATTTTTATGATCTGTGTGGACTGTCATTCTGACGGCACCCATTCTTTGCAGAGGATCCATTGATAAACAATAGATGTAATGCTAAATTTCTTCAAATCTGTTCTGAAGAAACAAACTCTGCATCTTGGATGGCCTGGAGGTGACTACATTCTCAGGAAACTAAACATTTTGGGTGAACTGATCTTTTAACAGTATGTGCTGGTATGAAGGTCAATGTACAAATCATTGATGAAAAAAAACACTGCAAGTGTTGCAAGCAGTTTTTTCTAGCAGCACCAAAATTAGCCAATGTGGTAAAGCAGGTCATATGACAACCATCCATACTAGACAGTATTTGTTCTTACTATTACTTTACTAGAGTACATTTTTTGTCTTCCTTCCAGCAGCCTGTAACTCACATGAGATCCAACTATCCAATCAATTCCCAATAGAAAAATCAAGTCCCGTTCTACATTATCTCTCATTCGAAAAGCCATTTACTAGCATATCGACAGAGATGCCAGCCAATTAGTGTAATCAGTGTTGGGGAAAGTTACTTTTAAAAGTAATGCATTACCATATTGTGTTACTCCCTAAAAAAGTAACTAATTACGTTACTTAGTTACTTTTTATGGAAAGTAATGCGTTACATTACTTTTGCATTACTTTTTAAATATGAGCAGGGCTTGATTGTTTTATTTTTAATACAAGAAGTTCTATTTATAGCAAATGTAAAAGCCTTTCACACCTAAAAGTGTAATGAATAAACCTCAGCTGAAGGACGAGTAAATCACGTCTGTACAGAAGAACACAGGAGAAGATTCAACACTCTTCAGCAATAAAAACAAACACTGAAGCACAATTGTTTATCTAAAGTAATTTTTGATTATTAGTATGGTTGAACTGGATCATCAAAGGTCAACAGCAAACACATTGGTTAATAAACTGATATTAGATATATTTGTGTTGTTTAATATATTTTATTATTGCAGGTTTGCGTCATATTCTGAGTTTGCATTTCACAGTTTTAATTCATTTTGAATACTGAATCTGTTTTTTTGCGAGTGGGATGAATTAATACACATTCAGATTTAGTCTAGATTAGAACTACAGTAAGATCATGTTCACACAACGCACTGTCAGTCAATAAATGGAAAAAAAGTAACTCCGATATTTTCTAGTGAATTAAAAAGTAATGCGTTACTTTACTAGTTACTTGAAAAAAGTAATATTAACGTAACTCGCGTTACTTGTAATGCGTTACCCCCAACACTGAGTGTAATGAAATACTCCTATGTTTAGAGAAACATAATTTCAGTATGACAAAATACACTGATGGTAGTGAACTGCAACCATATATAATTAAAACACTTTTTTATAGAAAACGGAGCACACTCTTCATCTCATGCCAATGGATGTCACAATTTATTACTGTGTAAAACCTTTGAAATTAGCAGCAAAATATTGACTGCAGCTTTATATTAAATGGTGTGATATCTGTTATCATCTGCATCAGTTGTTTCCTATGACTGAAGCAAATATTCTGATATCCATTCTTTACATACTGATTAATAACTAATACAATGACAATGTCGCTTCATTTCAGAAAAGAATGGACTGTAACACCCATTCACAATAACCTACTACCCTCTGGTGGCTGAAGTGTGACAGACCTTATTAATCTGTCCTTATATCAAACTTCAGAGCTTACGTACTGAAATAAATCAGAAAGACAAATCATAATACCCGAGTCATGTAGTGTAGAAAGACTTTTCACATACTTTTATTTCCACAGTTCTCCTCTAACATTTTTTTACATTATTTAAGAACAGACTGTTATACACAGATATTGAAGCGGGTCAAGGGAGGGAGGTGAACAGAACAGAACCCAATACAAAATGGTCTACTCAAAGCACAACAAAATGCATGTGTATAAAATAACGTGGGAGTGCGGCGCACGTGCGACGACTACCACCAACTCGATTTCGTTATTCTTCGTCTTTTAAATAGATTAATAAAAATACAATCTTTTCATGGACCGTGAGGAAACTGCAAAAATTCGAGGGATCTATGGAGATGGTTGGGCAGTTTTTCACAGAGGGCAAACGTGCCACGAGTTCTTTATTTTCTTATTCTAAAACAAGTGGGCAGGTTTCAATCGACTGGACAGGGAAGAAAAAATAAATAAAAATGGCACACGGCAACTACCACTGGCTACTTTTCACCATATATTTGAATACTCCACATGATCAACAACAGTACACATTGAGAAAAGAAAAGAAAGCTCTCCACGAGCGCTATAACGCCTTCCAGATGTCAGCTGGTCTTCTCCGTGCTGTAGTGCTTCGAGGTGTGGGAATCTATTGGGTTAAGAGGGGTGTTTTTTTTTTATTCGGTGTAATAAAAAAAAAAAAAATGACCGTGAATAAAGTGACAACATCATGGAAAGGTTGAGCAGCTTCTAGTGAAAATGGTAGCCCATGGCAAGAGACACGTATGGGGTCTGTCAGCCGGTATTTTTTGTTTTTGTTGTTTTTTTAACCCCTGTTTAGAACGTCGGAGTTGTCAGCGAACCTCCTCGATTGGTTAAAAACCTGGTATGAATCATAGACGACAGTCTCAGCACCAAGTCCCTTTCCTTGTACTCCCTCCTCACGAAAAGAGCTCACACACAAAGCTTCACTTATAAATATTTCAACTACAGACGACATTTTGCACTTTAACGCGAGCGCAACCCCGCTCCCGCCAATGAATCCAGAGACGAATCCACTGACGCCCGTCACTCAAACGGCGGAACAAAGGTAGGCTTCGGGTTGCCTTCTAAATGTCCTGGGAATGTCGGTGCGCCTTTTCTTTTGTTCGTTCTTTCCTCTCGTTTCTTTTGATTTGAGATAGTGTTACTTGACGAGACCTGGTAAGGTTTGACAACCACAGCAGGGTGCTGCCCCCTCCCTCCCATGAACCCTCCCCCACCCCATCCCCCTCCGGCAGCGGGTCGGGACGAGGTGTGGCCCATCTGCGGTACCCTCTCGCCCAAACGTAAGCATTTCTTTGACTTGGATGATGGAGCCATGCACAGAATGCCCTGGGGGCTGCGGCCCAGCCCTGGATGCTAGCGCTGGAGCTCGTCCCTGTCATCTGTTGGCAGGGAAGTAGTTGGGGTCCAGGTAGTTGTAGCCTGTGCTCTGCGGTAAGCAGTAGTCTTTGTCCAGGAAGGTTTCGGCCTGGCAGACTGGCTCCAGTCTGTGTGTGGGCTTGTGGGTCTCCGTTTTAAACAAACTAAAGGGGCAAACAGAAAGGTGACTGATTAGGATGAGACAACTGACCAACATTTCAAGTTAGACAGAATGGGAACACGTGGATATTTTGTAGATAAACACAAATAATTATGCCTTAAAAGTACAAAGCAGGCCTGAGATTCCCCATCTTAGATTGAGGAGATTTCCTTTGTCAAGAATTTCAAATAAAACATTCTTTGAAAAGCCATTAAAAAAGATGAAGGACGAATATCACAAGTGTCGTTCTCTCACTAATGCTTCTATATCAGTTCACAACATTTTCGATAAGGCTTTAAAAGATCATGGTCAGAATCAAAAAATAATTGTTAATAATTCAGTTTATTAAATGACTTCACATGCGCATCAGATTTCATTTAAGCAAAGTTCAACTGTGTGAGTATTTCACTCACATTTGCAACTAAAAATAGATGTGCGAGAAGTGTAAAATGCACTTAGGTGCATGTGTGAATAAATTCCCAGCAGGTCTTAAAAAATTCAGTTTTTATGATATTTAAGGTCATAAAATTGTCTTAAATGTATTCAGCGGTATAACAAACGTCTTGTTATTTGGAATTTGTAAAACATGAATTGTGATAGCCTTATGTGATTATTAAACCTCAAAGGACATGTTTCAAATGGTGCATGGTAGGGCTGTGCAATTAATCACATGCGATTCTCATCTGTGACGTAAACCGGTAAATCTCCATCACCTGCTTTCAGATGAAGCGGCAGTTAATACACGGAGCCGTAGTTCACTGACTAGCTAGGCAATATCGCGTTAATTATCTCTGCGATTATGAACGCGATATTGCCTAGCTTGTCAGTGAACTACGGCTCTGTGTATTACTGCCGCTCCATTTGAAAGCAGGTGATTGAGATTTACCGCCAATCACGGAGCCGGCTTTACTGACGAGATGCGCATGAGAATCGCATGCGATTAATTACACAGCCCTAGTGCATGGGGAGTTAACTGTCTGTACATTAACACCACAATGTTGCAACGAGTGGGAAAAGCCCAGCTCCACTCACCAGTCGGAGCAGGAACTGCAGAAGTCCACAGCGTTGTCCTGCGGACAGTCCTGACAGTGCCACCGAACACCCTGAATGGGCTCCATGCCACACAAGTCACACTGAGTGAGAATTACATGCAAACATTAACAAAGAAAGAAAAAAAGTGCTGATCATGGAAAAAGAGCCACATTATATTATTATTAGTGCTGGGCAACGATTAATCGCATCCAAAATAAAAGTGTTTGTGTATATAATGTATGTGTGTGTACCGTTGTATATTTATTATGTATATATAAATACACACACATGCATGTATACATTTAAGAAAAATATTTTAGGTTTATATACTAAATATGTTTATATATATATATATTAGTATAAATTATATGAATATAAATATATGCATGTTAATACATGTAAATATTTTCAAAATATACTGTACGTGTGTGTATTTATATATACATAATAAATATACAACGTACACACACATATATTATATAAACAAACTTATTTTGGATGCGATTAATCGTTGCCCAGCACTAATTATTATACAGCTGTCTAAAAGATGGCCTTTATAACTTGTCACTTTGTTGCGTTGTGTCTGGTTAAGCTACAGTATAAAGTTAAAGGGACAGTTCACTCAAAAAATAAATGTCTGTCATCATTTACTCACCCTCATGTTGTTTCCAAAGCTGCAGGACTTTCTTCTGTGGAACATGATATTTTGAAAAATGTTTCAGTGTTTTTTGTCCATACAACGAAAGCCAGAGGGGCTGTATGAACAAAAGCATTCTTCAAAATATCTTCTTTTGTGTTCCACACAAGTCAGTCATACAGGTTTGGAACAACACGAGGGGGATTAAAAGATGACCTGATTTATATTTTTGAGAATCAGACAGACATCACAATAGAAATAGGCAGGTAAACGTGTACCTTATAGCCAAGGTGCTGCATGAGAGCGCTCTCAGCCTGGATCTCCTGTAGTTTCTGTTTCTTGAGTTTCTTCAGCTCCAGTAGCTCCTTGTACTCCGGCAGGTGCCTCAGCTCCACTGGAACCCCTTCCTCATCCTGAAACGTCACAGCAGGGTCAGAACAATACAACACTCTTTACCACATCAGCTGTCACTGCTGCACTACAAAATATATTCTTTACAAACGACTTTAATGAGTGTGGAATATAATACTTCAATGATGCAATGTTTTTTTTTTTTTTAGGGTAGGTTGGGGCTACATTTGCTGACCCTGTTCTTACTTTATTTTATTGTCACAACAACAACAACAACAAAATGTTGACGTAAAAATAAATATCATTATTATTTTTTCATTTATAGTATCAGGTACTTTTTCCCCAAATAATTAAAATAAACCCTAAAAATAGTTATTAATGTTATTGTCAGGTAGTAAAAACAGAGATGGTGTAAAATTAAACAGAAATTAACTGATGGTGTGAAAATAATATTCAAATTGCATAAATAAACGGTATTGTATAAATAAAAGTTTGGGGTCCATAGTATTATTTTTGTTATGCTCACAAAGGGTGCATTTATTTAATTACAAATATAGTAAAAAGTAATATTGAGAAATATTGTTACAATTTAAAGTAACTGTTTTCTATTTTTATATATTTTAAAATGTAACTTTTTCCTGTGATGGGAAAGCTGAATTTTCACATTTTAGAGTGGCCTTTTATTGTGTCCAGCCTAAGGCACACCTGTGCAATAATCATGCTGTCTAATCAGCATCTTGATATGCCACACCTGTGAGGTGGATGGATTATCTCGGCAAAGGAGAAGTGCTCACTAACACAGATTTAGACAGATTTGTGAACAATATTTGAGAGAAATAGGCCTTTTGTGTACATAGAAAAAGTCTTAGATCTTTGAGTTCAGCTCATGACAAAGTGTTGCATTTATAATTTTGGTCAGTGTAATAAAAATCAACATTGCAGTGTGATAATGACCATTTAAATGGGTTTAGTTTGTTGACAGGAAAAGCTCCATTTCCAATATTTCCATGCAGACTTTATGTATGGCTTGTGATGTCATTAATTTGTAGTAAGTCTATATTTGGTGCATGTAAGGTTCGGCTGATGCTTGGCAACGCGCGACTGGTTATATTATCTGCAGGGCCCACTGACCGGTGTCGCGTAAAGGTTACATATTAGAGAAAGAGAAAATGTCAAGCCACTGCAGTTAGTTCACAGTCACTCAACACACACTCCTCTTTACACAGTTCAGCTGAGGAGACGCAAACATCGAGTCATCTCTAATGATTCGGTGTCTGTCAAAAGGCAGCTCATCATTATCAAATGATCAAACATCAAGCAAATCCCAACTGTGAAAATGCCAGTTTGCGGTCTTTAAAGGCTTTCATGTTTGAGAAAAGCCATCAAATGTTTGCCAGAGGGGAAGAGAGGAAGTCGCTATGATGAAACAAACTGGCTTTCAAAAAGCAGTAAGAATTTTTCATCAATCGATTTCAGGTATTTATTTTTCTGTTTTCAGCTTCTAAATCAATTTTTTTCAATATGATCTGATAAAATGTGGCTCTCACTGGTTTAATCATACATGCATTTCTGATGATTAGTGACCCGATCAATAACAGCCCACCCTGAAGTGGGAGCTCTCAGATCTAGTTGAACTGTAAGTTTTTTAACCAGGACTAACCGAATCATCCTCTCCGTTATCCTGGAGGCTGTTGAAGAAGTGAGAACGTTCATCCTCGTCATCCATGTAGACGGGTGGCTCGTATGAGGTGAGGAACGTAGAGGGCCTGTAAAGGTGCTTATTGAGGTGGTGCTGTCGCTTATTGGAGGCCTGAAATTATAAACAACATGTCCTGTCAATAAACATGCACTGTAAAGCATTTTAAACAACTAATCATATTATTATTATTTTTATATTAATATATATACACACACACACCATACAGTGGGAAAAAAAATGATGGATCCCCTGCTGATTTTGTACGTTTGCCACTGACAAAGAAATTATCAGTCTATAATTTTAATGGTAGGTTTTATTTGAACAGTGAGAGAAAGAATAATAACAAAATCCAGAAAAAACATAAAAAAAAACGTTATAAATTGATTTGCATTTTAATGAGTGAAATACGTATTTGATCCCTTATCTCCTAGACCAGGGGTCGGCGAACCTACGGCACACGTGCCAACAGTGGCATGCAGAGATATAATCGCTGGCACGTGAGCAATAGGGAAAACTGTATGCTGACGTACATTTTGATGTAATAACGTCTCATAGTCACACAGCCTGTTAGGAGCTATAAATACTATTAAAGTGTTAGAATTAACTTGCGCTAGTCTACAGAGATGCGTGTGATCGCTGCAAATAGGTGCTTCAGATCAAAGCCTAAGCGAGCGCTCGTCAATGTCAAAATGACTGAGATGGCCAATCAAATCAAAGTAGGCGGGGTTTACCGTTCACAGATGCACAGTATATCCAGTGATGCAAACTACTTGATTTTTTTTTTCTCAAATATGGCCATTTTGAGAGAGAGATGTGAGAATTGTAAGCGTCCATCTCTCTCACAATGAAGCTGAGTTTAGTTACTTAAAATACAGCAATTTTACCCCCTCATTGCTGAGAAATATAAAGTAGCGATTCAGTATCAATTAATAAAAGTTGCGTGGCAGCCCTGACAAGAATTTTATGAGCTTCTAAATGTGATCCCCGATCTCTGTGTGCGAGTGGTGTGTGTGAATTAAGATAGAACGTTATTAAACAGAACGGATTTAATATATTGGCCTTGTCTGTCACACACACAGTGGTGTTCAGTATGGTCGCACAGTATAGCTGTTGTTCAAGAAATGTTTGAATGTTGGGGGGAGGGGGGATGGTGGTATTGGCACAGTGGTTAACCAGAAAAATGGCACGTCATGCCGAAAAGATTGCCGACCCCTGCCCTAGACCAAAGAGCCGTCCAAAAATGTCAGGGACAAGATTATAGACCTACACACGGCTGGAATGGGCTACAAGACCATCGCCAAGCAGCTTGGTGAGAAAGTGACAAGAGATGGTGTGATTTTTCACAAATGGAAGAAACAAAAATAACTGTCATCTCCCTCGTCTTCTGTGAGTTTCACTGATCAAGAACGTTGAGTAATCAGCCCAGAACTACACGGGATGATCTTGTCAATGATCTGAAGGCAGCTGGGACCATAGTCACCAAGAAAACAATTGGTAATACTACGCCATGAAGGACTGAAATCCTGTAGCGCCCGCAAGGTCCCCCTGCTCAAGAAAGCAAATGTACTGGCCCATCTGAAGTTTGCCAATGATTCAGAGGAGAACTGGGTTTTGCTGGAGATAAGACCAAAATCCAGTTTTGTTGTTGTTTGGAGGAGGAGGAATGCTCTATGACCCCAAAAACACCATCCCCACCGTTAAACTGAAGGTGAAAACATTATGCTTTGGGGTGTTTTTCTGCTAAGGGACAGGACAATTGCACCGCATCAAAAGGGACGATGGACGGGGCCATGTACCAGGGCCAGGGCATTGAAGCCAGCCAGGGCATTAAAATGGGTCGTGGAGATTCCCATTTACATAAATGTAATCATAAATTTCAAATGTCAGTGGGCAAACAAAGTAAGGTCAAAATCAGCAGCCAGTGAAGGTTGCCAAACCTCAAAACATACTTTTTTGGGACAAGATCCCTCCTGAGATGTGGTCAAACCTGGTGGCCAACTACAAGAAATGTCTGGCCTCTGTGATTGTCAACTAGGGTTTTGCCACCAAGTACTAAGTCATGTTTTGTGACAGTTGTGACAGTTCAAATACTTATTTCTCCCATTAAATTGCAAATCAATTTATAACTTTTTTTAAATGCATTTTTCAGGATTTTTGTTGTTGTTGCTCTGTCACTCACTGTTCAAATAAACTTACCATTATAATTATAGACTGATCATTTTTGTCAGTGGGCAAACGTACAAAATCAGCAGGGGATCAAATACATTTTCCCCAAAGTTTTGGGTCAGTAAGAATTGAGAAAAAAGAAACATTTATGTTTATTCAGCACAAATGCATTGAATTGATAAAAAAAATACAGTATAGACATTTACATTGTAAGAAAAAAAAAATAAACTGTTTTTAAACTTTGTACAGATCCTGAAATAAAATGCATTATGGTTTACACAAAAATACTGCATAGCCCTTATCAATAGTGACAATAACAAAAAATGTTACTTAGCAGCTAATTATAATGATTTCTGAAGGATCATGTGACACTGAAGACTGGAGTAATGTCGCTATTTGTACTGTATTTCTGATGACAAAAAGACTTGGTAAGCATAAGAGACTGACTTCTTACCAACCCCAGACTTTTCAAATAAATAAATAAATATATATATATTTATAACATTATATATTATACATTTTAAAATACCAATTTACCTTTTTACTGTACATGCACACATTGGGTGTTCTGCCTGGTACTGGAATACCAGCTTTAGTCAGTTTTATGAAATATTTCTGTACCCTGCTAGCAACCTGTGAAGAAGAGGAACAAAAACTTAGTATACAAAAAGAGCTGGCTCTGTATCCAGTGGTTAAGCTTTCCTAGTACAGCTTTTAGAGGTTAAGACTCCTGTCCCATTAGTGAAAAACATTTTAAATAGAGTCTCCATTAAATGAGGCTGTAAGGATGTTAATTGCCTGACTGCTTTAGAGAGCACTGAAAAGGATTCTAGAGATTTGAATGTCCATCAAGGCCAAAAGATGAGGGTGACTGTGTAGAGCGGGGCCTGAAGACGCACCTGTTTGGCGGTCCTGTTGCCAAGTTCATCTGCGATCTTCTGCCAGCGTTTAGACTCTACTTCCTCCAGTGGAAACTTCAAAAGCAGCTGCTCCAACTTTTTCTACAAATTTCACATACGAGATGTGATGAGCAAACAGTCAAACCTTACAGCTCAAGAGCTACACAAAATACTAAAATGCACATTCTATCATAAATTAGCTTATGTCAACAGTTAGCTTCTGTCCAATAATTTGAATGGAGAAGTAGCTTTTTAAGAACGGTACAACATTCAAATTTTCTCAGATGTTTGTTCATGAAAGGCTCTGAGTTCATGGATACCAACAGCTCTTGGGTAGCTTCATACCTGCTCTTCAACAGTCCACAGCTGGTTGAAGGTGTCAGGTTTGTTCTGGTTACACAACCTTCCTCTAATCATCTGTCCAAACACGATAAATCCAAAAACGTTAGCAATAGCACACAGTTCAAAGCTATACATGGACATTAACTTAAAATTGTAGGTTAAAAAAAGAACATTCAGAAGATGTAACTGGTCAACCTGATTTAAGGTATTTCACTATTTCTTTGGTGTTTTTTTTTATGTATTTTTTATATATATATAATTTTTTTATTAATTATACACACACACACACATACACACACACACACACTAGTGCTGATAAAGGATTAATCGCAATTAATTACATAAAAAAAAAATTGTTTACATTGTAAATGTACGTGTACTCTGTATATTTATTACATATGTAAATACTCACACATACAGTATATATTTTGAAAATACTTGTTTATACATTTATATATTCATATTCTAATATTATAAATATATAAACACAATATTTTATTCTTAATTATTATACACATGGCATTTTTGTAGTATATACACACATAATACAAAACTATATCATGATTGTACACAACATTTTGTAAACAAACATATTTTGAATATGTTAATTGTGACAGACTATGTCATTATATGTACATAAGCAATCATTTATTATATATTTTACAGTATTTTTTCATCATGTTTATATACACTGGCACTAAGTGATATATTAGTATATTTGCTTCAAATTTATTTTAATTTTTTAAATCCACCTTCTGGAGATGATAACTTTTTTTCATGGCTTATAACGCTTTAACAAACACTTCTGGAACCAACACACCTGAAAATGTGGGTGGGCAATAATGAACTCTACTGGCTATTTTTGTGTGATTAATTGTTTGATGAGCAAAGCTAGTGGGTCTTGTATCTCAATTTTTTGCTTCAAATCACCTCTTACCTAGATCATGGCTGGGAACCAACACACCTGACAATAATGAACTCTAACTGCTCAGGTTTCCTGATCTAGCAAGAGACCAATGGAAATGCTTTATTCCTTTATTCATTGATTTAACACATACAGTACACACTCTATATCAAAAGGAGGACAAGGTTTCTCCCACTGGTTTCCATAGATACCATATTTTCGCTACATGTGCTTTATGCATGAACATCCTGAACAAAAGAGAAGGGCTGAACTGACTGGTGTGAAACTGCAGGTAGAAAGCTAGTTTGTCTGAACACAGTACTTCTATAAAACGGGCCAGGAGCCAAGAACTATTTGTGATCAGCAGGCTTGCAGTGCATTTTTGTTGAAATGTTACAGAAGAATGAATATGGATGGAGATCGTTGTGCTCTCTGGAAAGATGTTGTGCATGCAGAGCACATTCGAGTTCATGTCCTAAGGCTCAAGCATATATATAACAAGAAACAACATCAAGCTAAATGTTAGGTCTTGATCTTATTATGTATCGGATGCAGTGGTGTGTGATGAAACACAGTGAAATCGTAGGCCATGGGTAAAAAATGAACAAAGCATAAAAGGAGAATATGTAACCCCTTGTTTTCCAAAAAACACAACAACATGCAGGTTAATAACCAAGACAGCTGTAAATGGTGACAGAATACAAATGACGTGAAGTACAAAGACTTAATCGGAGTTTACCGGAGTTCTGCTACTGGACATGCAGTGTTCTGGACCGTCACTTGACGGCAGGGAGGAGGAGTAGACGGAGGAACAGTCACCCTCCTTCTTGGAATCCACAGGACTTTTTGGTCGAGCAGGCAACCCCACTACAGAAAGACAAAAGCATTGCCATTGAACAGACATTTCCAAAGAGTCCACTAAAACTTTAAAGTAATTAAAAAATAAATACATTATAAGCATTGAAGGAGAGTCCAGTCCATGATAAAGAAAAGGACAAATCTTTTAAATATCTATTGCCAAGTTCTTAGAAATTTACTCTTTGTATTCATGTTGGCATCATAAAAAAATTTGAACCATGTATTTATTATTAAATAAATGCAGCCTTGGTAAACGCAAGAGACTTCTTTGAAAATCATTTAAAAACTAGCCACCCTGAAACATCTGAACAGTAGAGCAATGTATTATGGTATTCATGTCGATATAATATGGTTAAATAAAACAAAATCATAAATATGCTGCTAACTTGCACCACATGATCTACAACCTAAACATCAATTATCTGATTATTTATTGACCTTGACACAATAATAAGGATAAACAAGATATAACTTCCTATTTTTCATTCTTCTGCATGTTCACACTTGATGATCGCAATACAGAACTTTTATTTACGGTAAACATTTTTTATAATATTAATGCAATTATAAAAATTTAAGTAGTTTTATTAAAATATTTTTGCATCGCCCTGGTATTTGACCTCATGCTCTATTTGTATTTATTTTTTTGCTTGTTTGTAGGGCTGCACAATTTAGCCAAACATTTGTGATTTTCAATATGACTATAAATTATTTATTAATTTATTATTAACCATTTTTGTGATGATTATATTTACAAAAACAAGACATATTGTAATATTCCCTGTAAAATAAAAATACGATTACATTTATTGTATAAAATAAATGACATTTATTATATAAATATAACAATAATTGTATTTTTATAATTACAATACAATTTTTTTCATCTTCAAACATTAAACCATCAAACTTTTGTTTTTCCCAATCGCAGCCTTTTTTTGGATAAATGCACAAAGCCATATTGAGATTTCAGATTAATAGCAAATGCATTATAAAGGTATTTTTGGATCTATATCCTAGTCAATTGGACCTGAGGGCAATATGCAGAAATACACACACATAAAAAGGTACACACCTTTGTCAAAGATTAACTGCAACTGTCGTGTTTTGCGCTTCTTGTCACAGAACTCCCTTTCAAAGTCGCCACGGCCTGAGGTGTATTGGTCCCATGCGATATCCGGGAGCTGGACTACTCTCTGGGGCCGAGGCAGACCCATCTCCATCTGTGATGAAAGCAGACGATCAAAAACACACTTAAACCAGAATGCAGGACTAATATTTAGATATTTCAGAAAATACCAATGGAAGTCCCAGAGAAAGCTTCTGTACCTGTTTCTGTAGCTGGTCCACAAAGACGATGGGGTCAGACAGGGCTTCCTTCTGATGCCGTGCCAGTGTCTCCAGGTCTAAGATGGCTTGGGTTCGCTGGGCCTCCAGTACACTGATGGTCTGCAGCAACCTCTGATAACTAATGTAGAGGACAGAGGAGAGGGAAGGGCAGAGATGCTTTGTACATTATTAACAGCTGATGCTATGCATTTAACCATCACACTTTCAGCAGATATTCTTTATTTTAATTTAGTGCAGCACAACCACGCACTTTACTAAAGAAAGTCCCTGTAAACATTACCAATATTCTATTCTATAAATATAAATATTTCCTGTTGGTCAAAGGGTGGGCGGGACTGACAGCTTCATGCAGGAACTGTGTTTCCTGCTTGTACCCAGAGATAATTGGACTAATTTTTAATTGTTCAACATTTTTAGGGAAAGTTTTTTTCAAGTTCAAATACTGATATTCAGCCTAAGGTGATTAAAGTTAAAATACTATATTGCAATTTCTAGATATAAAAATCATGGACACTATTTTACAGTCCCGTTGTTACACGTGTAATAACAGAAAATTCGGCATATTTACATGTAACAACCCTAATCTTAACTCTAACCCTTCAGTAAGTACAAGCAGTTAATTCTTATCCAGTTCTTAAAGGGATAGTTCACCCAAAAATGAAAATTCTGTCATTAATTACTCGCACTTCAATTGTAACTATCACTTTAATTGTAGAATTACACTATAACAAGTGCACTAAAATAAAACGTAACCAAATCACTATTTTTCTCTATTAGGTTCATGTTACATAACAATTTAAATAACTCGTTCTCAATTCTCACAAAAAAAGAAAAGAAAAAAACAAACCACCAAACAAGATTTTATGCCTCTAATATATTACATGGGATTCAGAAGCTCACATTTGAAAAAAAAATTCTAGATTCATCTCGTTAGTGACAAAGATATGGCATTGGCTGGGTGCTACAGAGCTTTGACCTTTTCCCTGTACACCCTCAGGAAAATAGGATCCACAAATAGGAACACGAAAAAAGAGAGGCAGATAAGAAAAATGGGCGAATTAGACAAATATGCTCTTCTAAGCAGGAGATACAGCCTACTGCTTAGAAGTAATCTTATTCAGAAGCTCAACAGACCTTGTATAATCAATTTAGCCTAGCATGGCATGAATGAAAACCAATTGATGACAGCATGCAATCTCTACAAGAATTCATTTAGAGGACTTGCTCCATTTGATTCATCTTATTTGAGGACAACTGACTAGTTTTTCTTCAATTTCCTAGCCAATAAATAACTTAGACTGCAGAGGAGCTGTTAACGGCCTCTCGATGTAGATGCACAATGAAGATAGGCATGTAGCACTGCAGGCTGGGGAAAGCAGCCAACGATGGCAATGAGCCCAAAACTGACATATGGCTGGCAATGCACTGCCACCTATAGGTCAACCATCTGAAAAGCAGCCCAGATCTTAGTTATTACAGACAAGAACTAAACAAACATATAGTGACATGGGCTTTGGGCCATTTTAAGCTGTATTAAATACTACACCTATACATCTTTTCAAGTTAGTAGCCAATGTGAGCATGTTTATTGTGTGGTGCCTACCTTGTTAAGGCTATCATCACTATCACTATTTCCATACTTCTGTTTAGGGATATCAACAAACCTCCAACAATCACTGGAGACCTCAAATCTGAGGCTTGTTGTAGAATGCTACTCATCTAAATGAGCAACAAGAGCAAAATCTTATGAACCAACCAGCAATGCTTTAAAGAACTAGCAAGACCCAATCAACTAAAACCCCTTGGGATTGTGGTGACTAATTTTGCACAGACAATAACTCCTAATTTGCTTCTTCAAGAAAAAGTCATTTGCATTAGTATATCTATAATTTAAATGTATGTCAAGCACACAATAAATCCAAATTAAAATGCAGGAGAAAAACTGTCCCAGATAAGAAATGAAAACGATTTAATATAACAACAAAAGATAAATAATTCAGATCACAATCACTTTTCATTTCTATTGACCGACAAGCCAATCCAGTTGGCCGCTCCTTATCCCTGCACTCACACTGTGAGATGGGCACACGCTGAATGAGCACGACCCAGGACAACCTGTCCACCAGCAGCTGGCCTTCCATCGCTTATTATCTACCACCGTCCTGGAGATTACAGCAGCTGTTGCTCATTTTCTGCTAGCGCAGTCGACTATTATGCTACAGAAAACAAGTATGCAGAGTTAAGCAGGAAAACACCAAGATGTTTATCTGGGCCAACCTCTTCAAATTACAAGGCACAAACAAAAGACAAAAACTAAAAAAAGACAAAAAACTAAAACAAGAGCAGGCTAGACAAATCAAAACCTGACCTGACAACCACATAAGTTAAAGCAATGCAGTTTGTCACTACTTTTAAAGCAAACCTCTATAATATAATAGGAAATTTGATTTATGAAGCTAGAAAATTCCCTCTATATAGAAACTGAAATAATAAGACCTGAAAAGTACTAGTCCTTGGCCCTGCTAAGAATGAGTTATTTGGTTACTAATAGGGCGTACTAGGAAGTTTGTTACTGGCAAAAGTTAAAAGTAAAAAAAAAAATCCCAGCAGCTAAAGATGTATGATATTCAGTTTTTTTAGATGTGGCTCGGGTCCATTCAGGGGTGCCTAATCCTGTTCCAGCAGATCTACTGTCCTGAAAAGTTCAGCTCCAACCCTGATCAAACACAAAGTTAATTTCTTCAGTAGCACTTGATAATTACAGACAAATGTGTTGGAGCAGTGCTGGGACTGAAGTCTGCAGGTATGTAGATCTCCAGGAATTGGGCACCTACTGATGTAGTTCAATGCCTTAAAAAGTTTCATACTTTGGGTTTGGGGTTTGTTCAAATCATTAACCCTCAATATGAGGAATACTAACAATGGTGGTTGCCACAGCAAACAACTCGAATTAATAAACACAAGAGGGTACATTCACAAATAAAAAAAAGAGTAAAGGACAAAGCACACATTGGTTTACCAGAATTGATGACTTCAGACAGGATAGCATAAACCTGAACATACTCTTTGTTGTGTTTAAGAGCCAAGTGATCAGACTCAAAATAGTAGACATCCGGATCCTCCTCTTCTTCCTCCTCATCTTCCTCAGCCTGAACGGCCAGCAGCTCTTTGGTGGATCTCGACACTCTACTATCCAAAACTCTGACCTCTCCACTGAGCCCTGCTTTCTCTGAGAGTTCACTGTCTGCCTTGCTAGAAAGCCCCAATGCATGGTGGGGAAGGTCTTTATGGCTGGTGTCTTCAGAGGAAAGAGGAACTGGTGTGGACTCCTCCTTCAGCAAACCATTGTCTATGTGCGGGGAACTGGGTTTGGGGGAGCTGGCTTTGAGCCCACTACCAAAGGCAGCGCGGCGCGGTGAAGTCCTCAGGGTGTATCGGTGTTCTTGAGGCTCTGTGAAGGAGGGGGGCTCCGCAGGCAGCTGGGAGGCAGTCAGCACCGCCGTTTCTCCTGAGATATTCGAGCAGTTGTCAGAAGGGTCCTGCGGCTCAGCCTGAAAGCCGCCATTGGTGCTCTCCTCTCTTGCGAGCTCGTCCTGAGCCTGGCCGGCATCCCCTACGACGTCCACTTCTACCTCCATCTCGGGTTCCCGGGACAGCACGGCCTCGGCAGCTTCCTTGGGCATGCAGTTTCTCTCACAGTCAATCTGAGGGCTGTCGGGCTCATTGGCTTGCTTGGGATGAGGGGATCTACAAGGCACGATAGGGTCAGGGGATGAGGACACAGCCTGGCTGCCGTTTAACAGTGAAGAACTGTTGTTAAGCATGGGAGGGGAGGCACAGGTCTCCTGTAAGGCTGCAACTTCTGAGTCCTCCTTATGGAGTTCAGTGAGGCCGTTGGTGGCCTTGATGTTCTCACCGGACTGCGGCGGAGGAGCGATCTCCTCCGCCAGGCCGTCCTCTTTCTTCTCTGCCTCTTTGTCGAGGCTGAGCGGAGGGTCTGATTTCGATTTGGCGCCCTCGTCATTTTCCTTCGGTGCAGCAGTATCAGGGCTCTCCGGTTTGAGAGAAGTTTCCTCCTCAACCCCCTGCGATTCACCTGAGCGAGGGCACCGTTTGGACCTCTTCAGGGCGGGGGAGGCTTCCGGCCCACCTCCGGCCCTAGGACGCTCGCAGCTGTCCGATTTGTCCGACTCGTCCTTCTCGGAGCTCGGCAAGCCTCGCTTTCCGTAGGATGACAAGGGCTCACCCTCCGCCTTGCTCTCGGCTACCTTTCCGACCTGTGCTCCGATCTGCTGGTGCTGTTGACAGTCCTGCTTCTTCTTGGGCGAGCGGGCTCTGGGCACAGGAGGCGGAGAGCTCTCTTCTGGCTGGGCGATGCTGCGGTTCCTGAGGGTTCGACCACAAAAGTTCTCATCCAATCCATTTATCCCCACTGATGATCTTGTGACGCGCGAAGAGCGGGATGCGGCCATACTATGGTGGGTGCCTATTGTCTCCTCATCGTGGTGCTCTCTCCTCAGCAGCAGAATGTGGGCGCCTGAGGGACATGACGAGAGAATAATTACATATCATTCAGATTCAAAGTTATAAGGGTTTGAGACTATGCCTACAGCTTATAATAAAAAAAAGAATTAAAACTAATTTTTCTGGGGTAAAAAATAGCTAGAAAACTGGCTATAAATCAGACAGCTATAAATCCATAAACACATTTTTCTGCACACAGTAACATACAGTGATCGGTTTATAATTTTCAACTCATTCTGTCCAAAGCTTCTGGGACACAAATCATTCTTGCTATTTCGGTAAAAGCTTGTATTTGTTAGCCAGCTAGATAACTTCATCTCTGTGCCATATTTAAAAAAAAAACATGATGACTGATCAAAAAAGATAAACATGATGGAGCAAAGAGCCAAATATGGAAAAATTAGGCAAGATAATGATTTTAGCTGAAGTTTAAAGATGTGAGCTAATCTGTTTGCTGGATGTTCCTCCGGAGGGTCAATGGATTGAGACGGAGCAGGAAGAGAATAAATTGTGTGTCAAGAATGTGAGTGCATACATGGAATATCTGGAATGTTTCTAAGCAGAAGTTCCACGGGTAAAAGGAGAGACAGATGTCTTTATAGATAGCTTTTTATGCTAGGGAAAAATATCAACAAGATGTATGGAGAAAACATGAGTGATGTCAGACTGTGCAAAAGCTGCCACCACAATGTCAAAGAGCTGCTATGCAATTATTTACTGGTTCAAGACAGAAGAGCCAGCCAAAGATTTTTTGCTAACTTGAAAATCCTAACAGAACAACCCTCCCTAGAAAGCTGCACAATTACAATCTCGAATGTATTACTTATGGGGGTGCAATAGTAATAGTGATAACGCATGAGGCAAATATCACTAAAGAGATTCTCACAATTGATCTTAATGTGCACAAATTCAGAGGAAATTTTTTATTGCAAGTTCTTCTCTCTTGCTCTCATGGTCTTTGGGTTTACTTTGGTAAAACAGTGTCAAACATACACCACTGGAGGAATAATTACCTACGGACAAGCTATGATCTACTGTTATCTAATATTCTATAAATAAGTGTGCTATTCAGAGGTTATCAGAGTTTCCCACAAGCTATCAGTCTACTTATCACATATGTGCTCGCTAGGCTTTCCCTGGTGCATTGCTGGAGCTGCAGATGTGACGGGGGATGGTCTGTATTTAAGCTGCTTCTTATCTGAGCTATAAAAGTGCTTTTCAACAAGGGCCAATACAACACAAACCTTCAGTCTTGAAAGACTGATCATGGGTGTCTCTAATGAAGCAGTCAGTGCTCCACAGAACCCTGTGAGCAGAGTCCAAAACTAACAATTATTAAGCGGCAAAAATGCAAGTTGGTTGGTAACACTAGGGCTTGCACATTTGCATGATGTAAACTTAATTATAACAATCTAAATGTTACTGATGTAAAGCCAAAGTATATTTTGTGTGTCTTCAAGTCAAAGTATACATCCATGTTCCGCTGTGGCTTTAAGGACAGGGATTTTTGTTATCAGAACCATCCAGTGATTTCAGCACATGCATGTCCAAGCAGACTTGTGTGAGTGATTATTTACGTTTGGAAAAGAGGTCCAAGTGCCAAACACGGCCACAACACACTCATGGTCAACAGAGTACACTTTGAAAGGCTTGACCACTCAACTGTGCAAGATGGAGCAGAATGCAAAAAAATAATATATATATATATACCTGGATCCTCAGTGTTACTTCTGATTCAAATAAAATGGTCAACTAAGAAAAACAGAAATTTTTGCCCAAAAAATAGGAAAATTCCCAATCAAAAGTTTCTTTTTTTCCCCGAACTCGAAACGAAACATAGGTAGAATATTCCTGCCAATATTCCAAACCACCAAAAAATATATATGTATGAGAAGTATATGAGAAGTCTTCACACTTTTGTTAAAGCCATTTCATGGGTATAGTTGGATTAGTTTATTTTGCATGCTGCAATGACCTGCGATATTTGTCACAAATTTTTTTTTATAACTAAAAAAATAAAGAAAGACCTATTGAGGATCAAGTAAACATGTTTAAGCTTCTGTTTACGATATTGATGTTCTTTATGTATGTGCACTGATCAATGTTTATATGTGAATACACCTACATTAAATTGGTTTCTTTATATGTAGCAATCATGACTTAACAACTTTAACCACTCAATTCATATGGATTACTTTCAAATGTCTTTTCAACACATTACATTTTGGTGAAATGGACTTTCAATTGAGGGACAGAAATGTCTAAGGTTTCATTAAAAATATCTTCATTGGTGTTTCAAAGGTGAACAAATTTGGTTTGGAATGACATGAGGGTGAGTGCAGACAGACTTTTCGTTTTTGGGTGAAGTATTCCTTTAAATGTTTTAAAACGTTCCATTATTAATTGAAAGAAAGAAAGAAAGAAAGAAAGAACAATATACACAACTCAAAATAACAACATTTCATGGTATATTTTCTCAATTCACCAGCCATCGGCACTAGGGTTGTGACGGTGAGGAAATTTTCCCACCGGTTAATCGACCTGATGTCACACCGGTTATACCGGTATCACCGTGGTGGGGGGTCGTTTGAGTTTTCCTCGCTTTCCATAGGTTTTAAATAGCCTGTAAGCGCCGTGCACGTTTTACCTTGACTTTAATATCAGCGGCAATTCTGCGTCAAGCAGTGTTTAAATAAAATAAAAATCAGCAAATACTGTGGAACCAAATAAATGAGAAACAAATGTTTTTTTGTTTTTAACATCACTTAGAGCAGGGATGCCTAATAGATCGATCGCGAAAGCAATGCTGGAAGATCGCGCTTTAGGTCAGTGTTTCTCAACCGGGGGGCGAGAGATAAAACTACAATATAATATATTCACTAGTATTATGACTTGCATGTTAAGTAATGTAAAAAAATAATACACTAATGTATACGGAGAAATACGGTTCTCATGGCGCTGTGTGAATACAGACTGAACAGCGGCTCAAAACCGCTGTATGAGCACATGATACGCAAACTACAGCTCTCGGCTGGATAAAAGAAGCCAGTGTCACACTAGTAGACAAGTTTTGATGGACGACTATTGCAATCAAGGTACAGCTGATTACAGTGACAGGATCGTGCATTAGGCATGCGTTATGTCCGTTATAAATGATGTGCAAACGAACGGTGTATGTGCGCTCTCGATCACTATATCATCATATTTCTGCTTGAATACAGCTCAGTATATTCACATAGTTGAATACAGCGAGTGTTTTATAACGGATGCTCGCGTGTGTTAGAGAAGTTTATGAGGATCAGTGGTGATTATGTGCATACGGGCATCAGACAGCTTGTTCTTACAGAGGAACCATTTACTGATGGCGTCGTGAATAGTGAATAAGATTAAACATGTCAGACGCAGAAGTCAACAGGCTCAAAATGGGCTACATTTCGTTTTGAAACTCTTCCGCCATCGTCTTGTCTGTGTCACCTCACTCTTCTTGTCAGTCATCTCTCTTTACGTGATGAATGAAATCTGATCTGTGATGTAGAGGTCTGCGCGGGACTGTTTGAGGTTTTATCCCGCAACCACCCGCTCCCGCGATATATATTCACTGTTTGTTCACATTTCTGATGAAAGCCAACAAATAAAAGTGTAGTCTGCACAAAATTGTATTTATTTTATTCATCTTGTCAAGAGTCTTGAATATATTGACAGAAAAATGTCAACATTTTGCTGCCAACACGGATAAAGTGTCAAAAAAAAGTTATACAAAAATTGTAATTTTGCTATTTTATTAGTCTTGTCAAAATACACAGTGAAAAGTGCAGCAGAGAAAAATAAATTAATTCGACACAGGCTGTCATTTAAAATGATAGGATAAGCAAATACGAAAAAAAGGAAAGACGAGTTGATCGTCCTTCAAAGACATCTACACTTTGCTATATCCTTATTCTGCTCTGTCACTCATCACATCCTGCCAGTTCTGTTTGAGAGCAGTATATTATATCTGCTATTCTGCTCTGAGCATCGTTGAACATGCTGTGCTCAGACCCCGCAAATAAAACATGCGTGCAGCGCGCGCATAATGGTCCGAGTGCAGGCTGTACCGGAGCTCGATAAGAATAAAGCGCAGATATGCTGTTCTGAAAGGACATCTGGGAACGGGATATTGTTAGACCCGCTCCTGTTCAAATTGCACCAGAGTTACCGACCGTTGCTGCGTTGTATTCAGGAAATGAATCCTGCGGCGTAAGAAATCTGGTCGGAACGGCAATGAATTTATTTTATTACTATAAAAAAAAATCTAAACGACGGTGGGGGACGGTGCTGGGCAAGTGACGTAACGGTGTTGCGGCTTAACACCGGTATAACCGTCATCACCGTCTATCGCGGCAAGCCTAATCGGCACACGTGCAAAAAGTAAATTTTGGACCCGGAGTATGACAAATGAAGCAGTCAGTCCAAAGACCAGTGCTTACAGAATATGATATATTGATAAGGGAACAGTGAAATGCGCAAAAAAATCTGCAAAGCCGCAGCAAAAACACACCACATTTCATCTGGGTGTTTCCCAGGAGACTGAAGGGAGCACTGGGCTGGTCCTGTTGTCTGAGTTACTCAAAAATTAGTCTGGTACTAAAATCAAACAGAAGCTTGAAGTGAGACAAATTAGATTACACCATATCAAATTTCTCAATTGCCTACATTCTGCTCAGGCCGTGCAAGAGGATACATCCAGGACATATGCAGTAGGAAAAAAGAGATAATTTTAGGTTTTATTACACCACACCACGTTCTTCAGTCTGCACAATCACTGCCATGTACCATTAGTGTGATCTGAATGACGAGATGCTTTGAATAAGACTTTGCACTGCTGGCATTAGTTTTGCTTGAGAAATGAGAGGCACCTGAGGACAGTCTTACACACATCCCTTATTCACACTCCACTGAAGCCTCCTGGTGAGTGTCTAATGTGATTTGACC
Source organism: Ptychobarbus kaznakovi (assembly GCA_027422405.1). Taxonomy (NCBI): domain Eukaryota; kingdom Metazoa; phylum Chordata; class Actinopteri; order Cypriniformes; family Cyprinidae; genus Ptychobarbus; species Ptychobarbus kaznakovi. Next base: position 24,599,446 of record CM049805.1, on the reverse strand, counting down.
ATGCATATAAAAAAACAAGATGGAAAACAGACAGAAGGGGTGGTGTCAGGCCTGAATACTAAAAGCACTAAAAGTAGTACAACTAAAAAATTTCCGTTACTACCCATGTCAGATTAATTACTAGATTCTATTTTCCTCTCTAAAAAAAAGACCTGTTTTTACATACAGCAAATCCAGACCTGTGGTTTGAACTGGAACAACTCAATAAAACTCAAATATAAAGGAAACCTTTGTCTTATCCCTGTCCTCTCATTTATTGCAATTTACTGATCTGAAAATGTTTTACTTTTTTTTAAGGACGATTACAGTCATCATGATTGTAAAATGAAAGGGGAAAAACTTTTGTTAAAGGGATAGTTCACCCAAAAATGAACATTTGATGTTTATCTGCTTACACCCAGGGCATCCAAGATATAGGTGACTGTTTCTTCAGTAGAACACAAACAAAGATGTTTGAACTCAAACCGTTGCAGTCTGTCAGTCATATAATGCCAGTCAATGGGCACAGAGTATTTGAGAGGTAAAAAAACATGCACGGACAAATTCAAATTAAACCCTGCTGCTCGTGACGATACATTGATGTCCTAAGACATGAAACGATCAGTTTGTGCGAGAAACTGAATAGTATTTATATACTTTTTTACCTCTGATACAGGCAATGTCCAACTCCCCTGAGCTCATCCACAACATCCGGCGTGTGACGCGTAACGTGCTCTGAAACGTAGATATATATATATATCATAGATGCCTCATTAGCGACTGTTTCTATGGGCAGCAATACGTAAGGATCTATGTATGTTTCTATGTATATGCATATCTATGTTCCAGAGCACGTTACGCGTCATGCACCGGATGTTGTGGATGAGCTCAGGAGAGTTGGACAAAAAAATATACAAAGTGACGTGACATACCATTACTCGGAATTTGTGCTCTGTATTTAATCCAAGGTGCACACACACACAGCAGTGAGCACACACACCGTGAACAAACACACACCCAGAGCAGTGAGCAGCCATTTATGCTGCCGCCCGGGGAGCAGTTGGGGGTTCAGTGCCTCAGTCATGGTATTGAAGGTGGAGAGAGTGCTGGACATTCACTCCCCACCACTGACAATTCCTGCCAGCCCGAGACTCGAACTCGCAACCTTTGGATTACGAGTCCGACTCATCTAGGATGCCCTGGGGGTAAGCAGATGAACATCAAATTTTCATTTTTGGGTGAACTTTCCCGTTAAAAATTACAATACATATAAATCTCTTTGGAAAAAAATCAGCTAATAAATTTGAACTCAAAATCTTAAAAATAATGATTTACAAACAGAGATGCCAGTTCTGACCTTGTTCAACTTTTAACAGAACCAGAATCTCCAGATTACAGCCTGCATTAGTTAACACTAAACACACACTAGAGGAATCACTGACACCCCAGCAGCCCATCTGTGCAATGGCTCTCATTGTTCTTATGACAGCCAATGGAGACTCTTCGTGACGCCTGGCATTGTCCCAAGACAAAGCTGGACAGCTAAAAGTAGAAAGAGTAATTCACACTTTATGGACTTATTCTCATATTGTTCCAAACCAGTGTGTTGTTCATTTTTTGGAGGGGATACTACAAAAGCATCAGCGAAGTATATGACTTGTGCACTATATTTTAAGTCTTCCTGAATTGCACTGAAATTTAAGTCCGTATACAATGGGCAATGGCCCGTCTTGTTTGTTTACGGCACATTAATGATGCCAATGCTAGCACAGAAGATAAATGCACCATTTTTTAATGTAAACATGAAGGAAAATAAGAGTTAAGCTAAGGTCTTTAGTGAATTTCTAGTCTAAATGACAATATTTTTATTTTGGAATGAACAATTGCTTTAATATTGTTATAAAGATAAACTCTTCAATAAACTTGATATGGAACCACACTGCAATTCAATTTACCATGGATGCACCCAATGTTCGGCATCCGAAATTGTTCGGGCGAAAATAGGAAAAAAAAAATTTCGGTGTTCGGCCGAATAAGCGAAAAGACCGAATAATTCATACCGAACAATGACGTTACGCGATCAAATAGAGGCGCGCACTAATGCAGCAAATACGTCTGCAGTGTGGAAACATTTAAAACTGTCAGAGAGAGAGAGACGCAGACATCATTACAAGCACGAAACACCGACAGCGAGAGACTGCTCAGCGCTGCATCTCATGTCTCCGATGAGAAGAGGAAGGGGTGGTTGTTGTTGGTTACTGTTATGATTGAAATCGCGAAATGGCCTCAAACGATTAGTAAATAAATTACAGAATGTTATGTTTTCTAAAACGAGCACGAATTGCATGTATTCAAAAAGCACGAGCTCGCGGCGCCAGGATTCAAAGTTCAAAACGCAAGGAAATTCTGCGCTAATTCACTGTTACTCATCATTTGCTCATTTTTATAATTTTTTTTAAGTGTCACAATGTGATACGTGTGACAAACATCTTCCCAAATTCGTAATGAGATATATCTGAGAAATATCGTCATGCTGTTGTCAACAAAAAGAAGCACTGAGGTCTTCCTGCGTGTTTCCGCCAAAATAAAAGCTCCATCAACATTCATAAATGTTAGTATTGTAATTTTACTGTTGTTCTGTAAAATAAAATTAAAAGTAAGACAATAATAATGATAATAATTACCCTACAACATATGTATTAATACATTTACTATAGCATTCACCAATAGTGTTCAAATTGGGATCTGTAATATTTTCTAATGTTTTAGAAACAGTAAACAGTAAAAAGCAGTACATTTTATTTATGCAATAATAAAAAAAAAACATTTTAAATGGCAAAATAGGCCTACACGGGGAGAAAAAAAATACGAAATACCGTGTTCGGCCTTCAGCCCAGTGTTTCATTTTGTTCGGCTTCAGCCAAGAAATTTTCATTTCGGTGCATCCCTACAATTTACCAATCATTCAAATATGCATTTTTTGGGGATTTTTATTAATCAAGTAACACATTTCCATGGACAAAAAGCATCTGGAAAAAAAAGAAGAACAGAGTGACCTGTTGCGGGAAAAATGCACAGCCTAAGTTGTCCCAAATGGCAGAATGTGTCATATTAAGTGTTTCAATAAAAGCATTTAGTTTAAAGACGTTTGCCCTGTCAGGCGCTCTGGCAAATGTCGGTGTTGTTTAATGCATTTGAGACATTATCCTCAGCACTTACATTTTATGGTTGTAATTTGTTAGCATAATTTAAATTTTTCTAAACTATTTCTTGTTAGATATTTAGCATAATGATCAAATTAAATTACAAATACATTTAACACAAGTTAGTAACTGTATTTATTTGAGACCAGTGACAGTAAAGGGTCTACTGTAATTGGAGTATACATGTAATATTCTGCTATAAGTGAATGTGCATTCCCTCCTCCTACTGTGTACAAGTTAAAGTCTGTGCTTTTGTTTTTATTTAGTGATTTTAACTCAAATTTCAGTTTCCATTTTACCCTCTTTGCACATAATGTTTACACAGCCTATATTCACTGTGCCTTCAAATTGCATATCGTTTTGGGAACAACACTGGAGAGGATGTTGAAAATTGGAAGAAATATATTGAAGGTTTTTTTTTTTAAATGACTGTTTTGGGATTTTTTTCATCCAATGAATCAAAGAAACAATGTACAGATTATAATCGACACAATTTTGGCTAAACAAGAAGAGACACTACTACCTGAGCCGCTGGCAGGTGCCAAGCTCACAAGCTCATCCCAGAATGGCGAGATAACCGCCAACTGCCCTCAAACTCACTCGGACTGTTTTTATAGACGTAAAATATGACGTTGTCATTCTGCAGCTCGCGCCGCGCCGCACGCGTTAAGAATTTAATAACACTTCCTGAATAATCGTACAGCTCGCGCGCGTGGCGAAGAACTTTAAATTGACACGTGCTCGCCAATGAACTCTCAACGCAAAACACTCCAGCCCAGTCCAAATGACAACGCGGAGGAAAGCACTCGCCCTCTGGTGCAGCTCAGCACGTTTTCGAAATTTCAGAGAACCCAGTTTGGCTCCGTGATTGAGAAATGATAAACCCTCATTTAAAACATGTTCTCAAAATGTGATGTTTTCCTCAGAAATGGGTTTGCGCTAATAAACCTGACACACTAACAAACAAACAGTGTTTTAAGCACCACTGCAGATTATTAACTCACCGTTATGTATCTAACGTTCGTCGTGAGAATAAATATTTTCTCCTTCAATTGCATTTAACGGGCCTCTCCGGCAACACCGCACCCGCGGCTCGGCATGATGTGCAGCCCGGCTGGGGCTGCCTCCCAAACAGCCCGGTGAAAGTTTCTCCAGCTCCGGTGACTTCCGAGCGGAGCTCAACTTCTGAATTAGTCTCTACTGCAACACCTTCGCTTCACGCACCTCATAAAATATTTTATTAAAAAAAGATGCTTTAACGACACAACTAACCGTTTAACTGAACAAAACAAATGTGTCCGCAGGGTTTTATTAACGTTAGCTCACCTGCTAACTAACGTTACTGCATTCACACAGGGTGCGCAATTCCACTCATTTCGCGCAACAAATAACAAAACATATTCACTGTGTACATAGCCACGCAACAATGAGAAACAAACAACTCGGTTTCTTTTTTCAACAACTCAGTCACTAATTAGCATTTTGGCTAAGAGCGCTAATAAAGATGATACAGACTCACTTTAGCATGCTAATGCTAACTAATTTGGCGCACCCTATTTAACGCACATTCATAACACTTGTTAACGAACTGAAAAAATGCTGTAACCCGGTGTCAAATAAACGCCAACAGCAGAGCAAGTGAGTAAATGACTTTTGAAGATAAAAGGGCCTAAATGTGGAAGCTAACAGGCTAGCGTGGAACAGTGCTGAGGAGCGGGGGCAGGGTGAACATACACAACTGATCAGCCGCAACAACTTTGCCCATCAAATCCGCTCGAACCGCCACAATCAGAGCGGTTCCTGAAGCGGAGTCTGCTTCAACTTCGAGATAAAGTCGGGGAATTGGACTTGAGTGACGGATAATTCCATGTAAAAGGGTTTATGAAGCTACAGAATTACACTTACCTCACTTCCGCAAATCGTTTGCTGCACATTCGGCAGCCGCCATGTTTTTTTCTCTCTCGGTGCTGCTGTGAATGTGAATCCCACAATCCCGCTCACTGCGATACTGTACAGGACAGCAGCCGCGGCCCACACGCTCGCTGCTTTCATAATGACCGGCTCTCAAGAGCTCTGCTGACAGCACTGATCTGACCGAGCATTTCAGCCTGATGATGAGCAGCATATTGTACTGAAGAATGCACGATTATGTGCTCTTGATCTGTCTACGAGTGGAAATAATGGCTAGATTGCACCAGTGCTATTTAGGGCTCAGTAAACTACTTTAATTGTATGTCAGGCTGAGGTCAATGAATTAAGTTCACAATCAAAAGAATGGCTCGACTTGTAAGACAGTGTCATTCATCACTGTTACTATTTTCAAGCGTTTTATATGAAGCGGTTTTCAAACTGGAATCCGGGGACCCCCAGGGATTGCTAAGGGGTCCATTGAAATGTTAGAGGAAAAACTGTAAAAAAAAAAAAAAAAGAATATTCATAAAATACGATTATTACAATAACAAAAAATATTTAAATACATATTTTTTTATAAAATAAAAATAAATAACATGTCTAACAGTATAAAGATAACTCCTAATATTTTGACATGTTCATAATATAATTTTTTTATACACAATAATATATAAATGGCTTTTAAATTTTAGGATGGGAGTCCCTTGCACAAGGATTTTTACTGTTTTTGCAGTAAAGAAAATCATGATTAACAGAAATACCACACACACACACACACGTCTGGACGCTTTACGGTAATGAGAACTTGGGTGGAAATGTGCTTAATTTTCCTGTCAAAATTACCTAAACAAGCTTCCTTTTCTATTTTCAAATTATTAATGCATTCATTTTTTTATTGATTTTGAGGAGAAATACTACCTGGATGTGTTTTTGTGAAATGTATCCATTCACAGAGCAATTTAACAAATATCAATTTCATAAATTTCAGAACATAAGAATGATGACAGATATCAAGAGCATACGTTTCCGATTTAATAGTAGCCACTCAGATACAGCTTTCATCTCTGTGGACATTTAATATTGAAAAACGACATCACATCCTTCTATACATTAAATAATGCCTTGAATGTACACGTGAGGCAGCAGGATCTGATTTCTTTTCTTTCACATAGCATTTTTAAACAAGACAGCCATCGATGTGTTCAAATGTGCGCCTTATTGTTTGCATCTCCATGCGACACAGCTATGCAACAAATAAAAATGAGGAATTAATTTTCTTGCCAGCATAATGTGCCACATCATTCCTATTAGCGTGCATTCTGCTTAGATTTAGCTCGTCAAATCATTTTCGAACAAAGAAAACGTCCATGAATGCAGAATAATCATACCCTTCTGGAATAAATAACATTTAGTGCAGGGAACGTGTGTTCTTTAAGTACTAGTACATTCAAATACATATCGAACATCAGAGCTGAAGCATGCACGCTTTTGAATCTACAGTACAGTGCAAAACAAAAATGTTCTTTCCTGAGACTACGTAGCATTTAGTATCCCTTCATACACAAAACATGAAGTTTTCATCCACTATGACAACATATTCTTTCATGTTTGCTTAATTGAGGCAGTGCCTCAAAAATATCTACAGATGCAGTAGAATTTCATTTTCGGTGTACACAAATCATAGGCCATTTGGTTTGGGCGAAGCTAAATCCGTCATGAACGCAGCTGCACATAGAAATCGAATGCATTAATGGACTGTGAAACTGTGTCTTAAGTCTAATTGGCTTCTAGAGTTAAGAGGAAATGGATATGCATGATATATACAGCCCACTGGAGGATGTTTAATCCATCCATCTGCTTTAAAGAACAGTCATAAAGGGTATAGAGTGTGTGGCAGAAGTGTGAAGCTGTAAGGTCCTTTGCTCGAATGCTTGAAAACAAGAGTGGAGTACAAAATAATAAGTGTTTCTCGGTTCCAGCAGCATCGCAGCACAACTACACCGAGCGCGTCTCCACTTCGATCTTCTCCTCTGCCTGGGAAGTTTCGGACTCCTGATGGCTGACACTGGGCCGCACCGTCACCACCGGCCCTCCTCCGTGAATGAAATGGAGGAAGTTCCAGGTCTCTTCAGATATCTGACCAGAATCGGCACCTGTTAAGCAGAAAAGAAGCAAAACGCATGTTAATGATAGGTACTTGAAACAAGTAGGTACAATACTGAAAGCATGTTGACGTCAACTTGAAACGGCTTGGGATTCGTTTTAAAAAACGACTCGTTTCAATGATTCAGAGTCGACTCTTTCTTTTGAGAGACAATAACTTTATACATGGTGCACTTTCAGGTTTAAAACAGGATGATTTCATTCACTTAGAGCTGTGTTACACACTGCATGAAAGGTATTTTCAAAAATCCATAATATGGGCACTTTAAGCATAATCAACTGCGACATTGGCACAACCTGGATTATAAAAAATGCTGGTAACCAAACAGCTGACGGTAGCCATTGACTTCCATAGTAAGTAAAAAATACTTTAGGTCAACGGCTACCGTCAGCTGTTTGGTTACCAGCATTTTTTAAAACCTTTTCTTTTGTATTCAAAAGGAGAAATAAACTCATACAGGTTAGGAAATTTGAGGGTAAATAAATGATTTAAATTTTTAGGTGCACTATCCCTTTAACAGGATTTTAAATTATTTTAATAAAAGGAATTTTACGGTTAAAATTTTTGAGAGAAGTTTCTCAAGGTTTTGTAGAAATTGTGTTTAAGCAACCATATGAAAGTTTTTTTTTTACCTTAAAAGAAATATTAGTTTAAAAATCATTCTGATGACATCTAATAAGGCGAATGGCTTATGGTACTTCCACACAATATACAAAACAAGAGGAAACTAGAGGAGGTCAAATAAACCCTGCTTATGAATTAACATGGCCTTGGTTTGTGAAAGTGCAATAAATCTGATCAAAATCTTAAATAAAAACAATTGTGACTAATTATCACAATTATAATTTTTGAGCAAAATAATTAGTTTAATTTCATTATTGTTAAGCTATAACAACAATAACAAACATAATATTTCCCTGATTTACTTTCCTAAAAGGACAGTTCACTCAAAAATTACTTGTCTTCATGTTATTCAACTTTAAAATATTTTGAGGAACTTTCAGATCAAACAACATTAAACACTTTTGTACGTTTCACAGAAGAAAGAAAATCATAGAGGTTTAGTATGACATGATCGAATTGGTTATTCAGTTTAGCTTGGAAATACACCATATTGAGGTGGTTACAACTTCTGTTTTATGGTGACTTTAAAAGACCTGACAAATGTAAATAAAACACACACAAAAAAACATCCTGATGGTAAACATTACCTGGCTTTAATGTGATGTGTCCATTTTTATTTACTGCAATCTTGGAGTTATCAATTGGTCCTGGTGGGTCTGAAAGATACAAGATCATCCATAATCAGAAACACACCAAATACCCCAAACAAAAGAGAAAAGCAAATCAAATCTATAATGACATTTTTCAAGAACTCCTTAGTCAGCAAAAACTGCAAAACATAATGCTAATATTTAATTTCAAACTTTCAGATACTTTAGAAGTATCCGCAGCAGGGATGAGAAATGACTTACCAATGTCCTTGCCTTTGACAAAGCCTTCCCATTCCCGGAACCACTGCATGCTGATACAGTATATCACCACAGGAGACTCCTCCTCCTGAAACGCCTTATTGAGCTACATGAAGGACAGATAAAAACATGAAGAGACCGATACCATTACCGGAGTGTTTCTTCATAAAATATCATCCTACTCACTGCAGCCAAACAATAACATCATAAACTGAGACAGAAGCTCTGTTCAAATCCTAGTGAGCTACATTGCGGTCTATGGCTTACATAAGTTACTGCTTCCTTTAGGGCCGTTCACACAGAACGTGTTTTCGCATTGTACTGTGCTGCTTTTCTATAATTTTTCTAGGTGAACATGTACTAGTCAGAGACCTTTCATTGTTGCACCTGCATCTTTTCAGTCTTTTATACTGGAACACTTAATATACATTTAGTCATATCATAGTACAAGTAGTGGGAGTGGTGGGTTCACTGGAAACATTTCTGGTTCAGGTCATTTCATGTTATGGCCAATAACTGATAAGTGTCTACATAAAACTACATAAAAATAAAACCAATCAATCAACAGTTTCAAATGCTACAAGTTGTATTACATTGTAACGTACAGGATTCAAATTTTATATTCATTTTGAGAAAAGACATCTATGGCCAGATTTACAATCAGCTTGCTGCAGCACAAACCCTCATTTGGCATTAAAAAACTACTGAACTAAACAAGCCGTTCAGAGATTGTTGGCGGTGTGACATCACATGGACCCAGGCTGCTCCCACAATTGTTGATTGACACTTGCATTTTATCACAGACCCACCCCGAGTGAGCTGTAAACAGTCCGCCATTGTTTCTACGCCGGAGCAGGAGTAGACCAGAATGTCTCCTAAGTGATTGAGGTGCTCTGTTGTTGGATGTAATGATGAACATAGCAGTCGTCATTTAATTCCGACATCTGAGCTGCTGAAGACGCTGAGGTTTACGTTTGTTTTTGAAGGGAATGCACCCCCTAATCTACCTAAATGTATCTATGTTAACACGAATCATTCTTGATCCAGCTTCACCTCATGAAGAGGTGAGTTTAAGGTGTTTTATGAATCTTTGCAAATCGCCTTTCCTAATAATGTGCTAGTTAGCAAGTTCCACGACGAATGTGGCTTAAGTTTACAGTCTTTCACAGAACGACGAGCAGAGCTCATTAGCATTTAAAGGGACATGAACTGAAACAGGTCGCTTTGAACAGAGCTGTTTTTGACAGGGTAAATTTTTTTGCTGTTTTACGCCACCATTCAAAAATTAACCAAATTATGTTATAGACTTTTCAATAAGACCCTAAAGTATCATATTAACTTGTGTAAAATGGGCATCCGATGACCCCTTTAACACCCAAAAAAGCATGTCTTAAAGCAGGCAGTAATTTGCTCTGCTCTTGGTAGATTACGCTGATCATTATGGAAATTATATTTTGCATCTGTGTCCTGTAATGAAAGCCTTGTCAGTAAATCACCCGCAGAATTTTCCCTTCCCATCCCATCCATGCTTTTATGGAGCCGATAACCAATATGGTGCCAAAATATTGTGCATCCATAGCAACAATCCAGCAAGTACCAGAATGATGTACTTGTTGAAATAGAAAATGGAAAGAATTGGTACTGTAGATAAAACAATTGATTTGATCTTTTAGTTGCAATTTCTTTAAACAAAAAGTTACAGAAATTTTATATCAGCCACTTAGACATTATTAATCATAACAATAAAATTATTATCGGCTTCAGGGCTACCAAAACAAATCGATAACAATCTATAATGGAAATAGTATATTTCATTATTGATTAATCGTGTCTGAGTATAAGTGAAGACATTCGACAGTCTTGGCTCTTTAAAGTAGGGATTAATGCATTTCTATGAAGAATGAGAATGCTTTATATTAAGTTCTTCTTAGTAATAATCACAATTTAATCAATGGTGACATTAATCATTACTTGCAGCCCTAAATGTCTGGTTATCAGCTGGCATCAGAGATCATTTTAATATAGGCACATAACTAGATGAAAGTCTACATTATCAGTCATTTAGCCTCCTTTATTTGGCCTTTACTGAAATGAAGCAAAGCATATCAGGCTGAAATCAAGTACTTTTGTTCTCATGCATTAATAATGAGCACAAATTTGGGGGGAGGGGTAGGGGTCACACTTTGTTCTCAGTCTGAGAGGGTGCTGGTGGTGGTTGTGTGTCTGTGCACATATTAAGAGCCCAGATAACAGTGCAGGCGTTAGATCAATCCAAAAAGAACTGATGTTTTTCACTCTACATATCCTCTTAATATAGAATGTGACTGCGGCTCCTACCCGAACAAACATGTCCAGCTCATTCTTGCGGCGTTTTTCCAGCTTCTCGATCTCGTTCTGGCAGGTGTGGCAGACATACAAGTGATTGACAGCGGGGCCGCCTCCATACCTATTCCACAACGAGCCACAATTAGCATTTAACAAGAAACTAAACTTCCACTGGAAGTTATGAAAAGAGTAGTTAACAATTTTTACCTGCTATACAGACGGTCCCAGACATTTTGGGGAAGCATCATAACAAGATCGTCAATAGATGAGGATTTATTTGGTGGAATTCCTGTTGGAGAAGAAAAAAACAAGAGGTTTTAACCACCAGATAATTAGTTTCCTACTCGTATGACAAAAAATGGGCATCTGTCCACTGAAAGTCAACACGAAACAGCATGCAAGAAGATTTATAAATAATTTATAGGGAACTTCTTATATCTTTGTTCCTCTGTTAGATCTTTCCCTTCAAATTCATTTTACTCAGTTCAAACAAATCAGATCAAGGGGATGAAAATGCCTTGAAATGCTTTCTGAAAAGATTCGCATTTATTCGCTGACCTCATGATGCACTTTTTAAGTGAAAAGGAGAGGAAGAGAGTAAAAACAAACATAATCAGAGAAAAGGATGTGACAGCACTTGACTTCTGTAATACTAAGAATCTGAAATTATATCTGGTGTGGAGTCATATCGGTGGTGTATAAAGTACTTAGTAGTGGTCAAGTGGGAAATGCCTAGATCTTCATAAGAGTGGTCCTCACCTCCGTGGGCACACAGGAAGTCATGGTTGGAGATGGGTCCTGGCTCAGCGAAGGTTTTGAACTTGTTCAGCCACTGGCGGGAGATGTAGAACTGCAGGAGGCTTGGCTCCATCATGTTGAGCAGACTGGTCACCTTCCGCCTCTCCTTCAGAGTCTCGTCGTTACTCTTCCTGTTACACACACACACACACAAGTGACATCAGCGCCATTTATGCAACGGTCAACACAAACTCTTCAGCACAGCACTGACATTTACAGTCAGACTCAAGGCCGTTTGTCCTCCTCAACATAACCTTGAGCTTTTCTACCAACAAAACAGCTGCACCTTAAATTATTGTTTGTTCATGAGTCATATTATTTAATAGATTTAAAACTCTATTTAATAAATACCCCCCCCAAAAAAATATTGAAATTAAGATTATTTAGCCCTTAGCCACTTTGCAAGGCCTTATTCCATTCCATTTGAACAGTTTGTACAGGCCTGGGATTTTCAATCTTTTAGATGCCACGCTTCCTCAAATTTGAAGATCATCATGAGAGGGACCCCATCCTAAATTTCAGAAGCCATCTGAAAGTATAGCTTCTAGCATAAAGACCCAATTAATACTATAAAATTATAAACGCAACAAAATATTTAGTTTCTATCAAGTTACATTATTACATTCCTTTTCTACTTATTATAGTACTGTGTTGTTAGATGTATAGTTTTTTTAATCATTCATTTACTTATTTTAATTCAAAAATGTTATTTAAATCAATCAATTTATTTATTTATAATTTTTTATTTGTTTGTTTATTTTAATTTGAAAGAAAAGAAAAGAAAGTACAAAACATTTTGAATATAAGAGGGTTAGGACACCGAAATCTTTTTTTTAATATTAGAAATACATTACCCATCCAAGTGCAGGAGCAGTTTGTACAAGATATCCAGATTATATTCAGTAATTATAATGATTAGTTATAATATTCTGTTATAGAATGTTTGATTTGTAAGGTTATATGAGGGACATTAGTATTAAACAGCTTAATAAAACTATGGTTAGGATTTGAAAACAATAAATAAATCTTGGTTTGTAAATGTTCTTACTTGTAAAAGAGCACATATGCCTCAGCGTTTTGAACACAGGACTCAGACACCTCAGTAACGCTCTGGTCATCAAACTCGTACCACAGCTGGTTCAGCTCATTCCGACAATAGGCAATATAGTGGCCACCTTAAAGCAAAAATCACATTATAAATATCACACACACTGAGCTGTGGTGCTCATGTATGCAATGTGAGTTCGAATCAGAATTGATCATTTCCTGTTCCCACACCCCTATTATTGAATTAATATAAAGCAACTTCTACTACCTAAAAAACATTTACACATATCTTACAGTAATGTAAAATAAATCACAATAATATATTATATTCTTTCTAAAATTATAATAATAATTTATAATACTTAGTGTAACTGCTGTGAATGATATATGAATTTATAAGAAGAATACATTTATGGCCATCTCCCTGGTCTAAAAGACTTACTGCTGGCAGTGCCGTGATGACAGATGACTGACAGCAGGTCATAGGTGGTGGTCTGGGCGGAGCAGTCCTTGGCCAGGAAGGGCTGCATTTCGAGGCCTTCCAAAGGGAAGGACACATGAGTGGTGATTTTGGTGGAGAACATAAGTTCATGTCTGAAGCGCTTGAGGTGAATGCACAGAATCTGTTGGGAGAAAGAATTTCAACAAAGCAAAAAACAATATTTTGCTGTCAGTTTCCAACAATAAAAACAGCAATAACCTGCCATGCCTGTTCATATAAAAATATAACTACTTGGGCAATTTTTACAGCATGGCTGTGTGGTACTACCAGTTGAGGTTTTTTATCATGGTGGCCCAGTAAAATACTTTGGACATTTTACAGACGTACTGAAGAATCATTAGATCTAACGGCTCCCATTAGATGGCTGCTCTTGCCATTACAGGTCCCTGAGCATATTTACCAGATGGCAGCCAATGTTATATTTTAAAGGCATTCTTAGTCTCTCTCCAAACATAAATCCAATGGATGTAGGAAACCGATGATTTACCAGACCGTATTACCTATTATATTACTATTATTGCTCAAAGGTCCAGGTTTTGTTTTCCTTTCAGAACAGACTTGGTACAAGGCCAAGACATTGTTGACTTTATTTGTGGTGTTTTTATTATTTTGTGTACTTCCCATGTAAACAATGTCGTTTCAATCTCTGAAAAATAATAATGTGGTGCCTAACCCTGCATATTAACCACAATAGCTCATCTGTGAACCTACCTCTGGCAAACTCTGAACTTTGCAAAATTTGACCCCATTTCGTAACCTGAAACAACCAAAGAATCAACATTAAACATTTAATTTCTGCAGCCATCATCTTCAACAAGTTCTCCAACAAGTTCATACTCACTTCTTGCATTTTTCACAGCTGTACATGTTGTCTCCTGAAAAACAACAACACACAACCTGTAAGAATTACACCACTGTTGTGTTAAATATTAACACCGAATTCCATGAAGATATCCATATTCATCATTTTTTTCTAGATCGGAGACTTCAAAACAGCACAATCACCTATTCAATAGGTCCTATTAATTAATTTAGGTTTCAAGCTACATTTTAGCTTTGAGAGAAAAAAAATTCAAACCTTTTAGTTCATCCCTTGCAAAAAAGGCAGCCAGACAGTCCTGCAGCGTGACCACAGGGCCCCCAGAACCAACTATAAATCAATGAGCAGAAATAAACAGTGAGGGTCAATCATTCAAAAGAAACATGTTAAAAGTGATACTCCACCCCAAAATGAAAATATTGTCGTTTTTCACTTACCCTCATGTCGTTAAAAACCTGTAAAAGCTTTGTTAGTCTTCAGAACACAATTTAAGATATCTTGGATAAAAACCGGGAAGCTTGTGACTGTCTCATTGACTGCCAAGTAAATTGCACTGTCAAGGTCCAGAAAAGTATGAAAAGCATCGCCAGAATACTCCATCTGCCGTCAGTGGTTCAATCTGAATTTTATGATGCGACATGAATACTTTTTGAAGGAAAAAAAAACAAAAATAACCACTTTATTCAACAATTAGGCACCGTAACATCTCCTCTGAATCAGCGTAGCACCATTTTGTAGATTATCCCCTGAACGCAAAATGCGTAAGCTCTTCTGTAGCTTCTCTTTCCTCTTCAGCCGGGTCACAAGGGTGCGCTGTTTGCATTCAAATCAGAGCTTAAATCAACGAAGAAGATGCAACCCTGTGTCGAGGCTTATAGAAGAGCTTACGCATTTTGCGTCCAGGGGATAATCTCCAAAATGGCGCTACGCTGATTCAGAGTAGACGTTACGGTGCCTTATTGTTGAATAAAGTTGTTATTTTTGTTTTATTTCCATACAAAAAGTATTCTCGTCGCAACATATAATTCTGATTGAACCACTGATGGCAGCTGGAGTATACTGGCGATGCTTTTCATATTTTCCCAGGCCTTGACAGTGCAATTTACTTGGTAATCAATAGGACAGTGACAAGCCACCCGGTTCTCATCCAAAATATCTTAAATTGTGTTCTGAAGACTAACAAAGCTTTTACGGGTTTGGAACGACATGGAGGTAAGTGAAAAACGTCAACATTTTCATTTTGGGGTGGAGTATCCCTTTAAGTCTCTTTTCTTGGGATACAATCTTATATACATGCTTACATACTTGTAAATGACTGAATTATATGTTATGGATATAATGAGAGTGAGAATGAGTAATTTGTTATAGTGACAGAAGCGCTACAGTGCAACAGAAAGACAGCAACAGGACACAGATAATAAAAATAATTATATACAAATACACAAAATAGGCAATGTACAAAAAACAAAGCAAAAACAATATATATTAATATAGACAATTATGTATTTACAGGTATGATATGTGCAAATTTGAAATGAAAAATAAGTATGTGTGATGAATAAGTAATGTATCATAGTGTTGTGTGTTCCACGTTTAATGTCAAGTGTTCATGAGATGGATTGCCTGAGGAAAGAAACTGTTTCTGTGTCTGGTCGTTCTGGTGCTCAGAGCTCTGTAGCGTCGACCAGACGGTAACAGTTCAAAGAGGGAGTGTGCTGGATGTGAGGGGTCCAGAGGGATTTTGACTCAGGGCAGCACTTAAGCACATAATTGTTTTGAATGTGCATTTGTAGTGTACTTCAAATCCTAAAAGTATATTTAAAAACAACTGTAACTGCAGTAATATAATATTAATTAATTAATAATACAAATAAATACTCACTTAAGGGCCAGTTTTACTAACAGCTTGCGAAAGCGCAAACCGTCTTTTGCCATTAAAATTTTACTGTCAGGTTTTACTAAAGATGCGCAGTGACGAATTGGCCCAGAAAAGGCTTGGGCACAGTTATTTTTGCGCCTGACCTTATTGAATATGCATTTGTAGGAGTTTCCCTTTCATACGCAAAAGTTATGGGAGGAGAGTATTCACATGAATCACGCAACAGGTTTTACTAACGTTTGTGCTCGTCAAATTACTGGCATTTGCGCCATTATTTAACACCCAAAAAAAGCAGGTCTTAAACTATTTTGAGCTTGAAACGGCTTGAAGAGGCACCGCAGAGAACAGAGAGCGTGTGGTAGAAGGGAGAGGATTCATTTATTTGGAATAACAGAAGAACATTATCCGAACATATCGTTTGCCAAGCTATGTTATTTTTAATTTGCTTCAGGAAATAAAAGATGACTTGGAAGCCTCAACTAGGAGTCACGCAATACCAGGTCTATCAAAACTTCTAGCAAACATTTATTTTTGTTAACAAAGCTTTTATGAAGTTGGAATGACATGCGGGTAAGTGAATAATGACAACATTTTAATTTTGGGGTGGAGTAACCCTTTAACATTACATTAATATTATATATTATTATATAATATACATAACTACGTTTTAGCTGTCACTCACTTCACTTGCAATCTCACAATGTTCATTATAATCAATGAAGCTCTCTGATTTATGCAAATAATATCTTACCGCGGGTTTACATTGTGTCTATGTGTGGTGTTTACAGTATAAACGAATTCAAACTGTCTCACTCTCTATGTTGAATTATCTAATATTTTATCTTTATTGAATATATTATTATATCTTATTGTAACTCATTATTAATTACCGTCCGACTTTCAATTCGCTGCTAGAATGTTTAACATCACATTTTTATAATCACTCACTTTCATTTATTGCAATCTCACACCGTTATAATCAATGAAGCATGCAAATGCATTTAGTAGTGAATTCTAACTGCTCACTGAATGCTTGACAGCCCTGGATTATCTATTTTTATCTGTATTAATATATTATTATATCTTATATTAACACACAAGCATTTGCCCTCGGCACCTCCCGCCGACACGGTTTTTCCCGTGTTTTTCAGTCAATTTCTTGACTTTTCCCCCATTTCCCCCATTCCCCCGTCACCAGAATCACGTGATTGCAAACAACCTATAGAATAAATTAGGGCTGGACGATAAGTCCAAAATTTATATCACAATATATTTCTTAATTTCGGTCGATATGATATAATTCCGATATCGATATGAATATTAAAAAAGCTTCAGAAAAACTGCCAAGAACGCCCGCAATGGATGTCTGTACCTACAAACGTCTGAAAAATGAATTTGCCAAGTATATAATACCTCCTCCTATAAAACTATATAATATTTTAGAAATAAAAATGGTACAAATAAATTAATGTTCACTTTTTATTTGTATTTAGCCTTCACAAACAAGAAATGTGAAATAAACAAACTATCAAATAAATAAATCTCAGACTCACCTTATTAACAATAATATATTTTCATTTAAACTATAACAGTTTTTTTATTCTTATAGATTGAAACAACAAACAAACTGCTTCAGTTGAATATATATCATGAATATGATATAGTGACTGAAACGCGACCCATTACGATAAACAGCTCTCCCTTCCAAGATGTTAATCTGCACAAAAATCCAGATTTATAATCATGCCGTCGACTGATAAAATCAAATAAGATAAAGACATTAGATAAAGACAATAGTGCTGTGATTTCGGCTATACTTGCATGTAAAATTAGAGAAGCAACATATCTGTGTTTTAACTGAAAGCGCAGCTCGTTTCAGCCGCTCGCGGAACAGAGCAGAAGCAGAGAGAGAGTGTGTGTGCGCTGGGAAAGAGAGACCTCGCGCTTGTGCGGCAGTCCGCTTCAGATGCATAATATTTTCATTTGCTACACGCAGGATTCACAAGAAGCATGTTCAACTCAGACACGCAGACAGTTGTCGTGGTAGGCTAACAAACGCCGTAAACAGCAACCGTTCGCGTGTCCGCTCTTAAGGCGCATCTCGCCCCTGTTCCCGCTGCTAGTCGGCACCACTCTCCGGCACATTTTGCAGAGCACCGAAACCTGAATTTTTTCCGATCTTAAAAAGCCAAACCACTTCCACACCACTGAATTAGTCTTTCCTCTCTTATCAACTATTTCGTCTGCTCTCTCCTTACTTGTGGAAGCTCGTTCAGTCACATCTGTATTGCGGTCGGGGTAATCATTTTGTAGCTAAAACTTGCCGCGCCGGAGCTTAACCAACTACTGCTGAGCGCTGGCTATGTGTCTGTGATGTACGTCATCACGCAAGTACCTAATTCTGTTCTGCTCTTTCTGATGGCTGCGCCTTGAACGTCATTCAGTGACAAATGCTAATGTATATCGAAATATCGGAAATGGGTTTAAAAATTGTATCACCGTTATTTATATCGCGATATATATTGATATCGAATTATTGTCCAGCCCTAGAATAAATTATGAAATTATAGTAAAAGAAGTACTTAAATCCTACTGAAGTGCATCAAAACACATTCTTAAGTTCAACTAACTGCATTTAATCTTAATGTAAACTATAATACATTTTCATTTACCCGCAGCTCACGCTTATTTCAATAATAAGAACTCTTTTTAAAAGTTTGCTTCAGTGTAGTTTTTCACAAGGGTACAGTCTCACATTAAAGAAATGTCAGCATGATAATACCTCTTGATATATTCCATGACGAAAGAAATCCAGCCTTGAGGGGCGTAGGCTTCTCCACACGAACCAGCCTTGACTAGAGCTGTCTGGTGGGAGGAAGAGTGCAGCTTGGCAAGGTCCTCTTTCCCTGGGATGGGCAGAGAGATGTCCTGGAAGTTCTCCAAAGTCACCGAAACCTGAGAAAGGAAGGACAAGTAACAGAGGAGCATAATTTATAATGCTAATCTGTAACCGCAACTACTGTCAGAAACAATAACAAAGTGATTAAAACAACTGAAAACTAGCTCAAATGCCCATTTTCTTTTTTCGGTAACACTTTATTTTAAGGTGTCATGTTACACTTTACATATACTTACTATTATAATTAACAATGAATTATGTATAATTACACTCAAGTAACCCGAAGTCAAACCCTAATCATAACTCCAACAATATAGTAAGTACATGTAGTTAATTAATATTATTCAGTATGTTATAAAATACATGTAATAGGTCACAGCAAACAATGTTGTATGTATTAACAAATGTAACTGATGTTCATGATTGAACTACATAAGTGGACAACTACAATGAAGTGAATGAAGTAAAGTGTGAATGTCTACAATTATCAAATCACGATCATTCACATGATCACACAAACAAAATGATATGTGAAATACACTTGTGTTTAACTCCGTAAGTGTTTTTGAAGGTTTTTACAAAAGTCACTTTTGCTCACCAAGGCTGCATTTATTCGATCTAAACTACAGTAAAAGCAGTAATAATGTGAAATATTTTTACAATTTAAAATAACTGCTTTCTATTTTTATACATTTAATTTAGAATTTATTCCTGTAATGAATCTTCAGCATTCGGTGTCCAGTTTTCAGTGTCACATGGTTCTTCAGAAATAATTTTAATATGGTGATTTGGTGCTCAAGGAAGAAAAAACTAAACAAAACAGGTGCACAAGTGTTTTGTGGAAACCATGATAATTATTTTTCAGTATTCTTTGATGAGAAAGTTTTTAAAAATGCATTTATTTGAAATAAAAGTTTTTACTGTCACTTCTGATCAATGTCTTTTCCCCTTGCTGAATAGAAGTATTAATACAGAAAAAACATTTATATAAGCTATTTTAGTCAAGAGTAAAATTATGACAAAATCCTGCTAAAACAATAACACTGTATAAGTCAAATCAATATTAATTTGCTCTCAATACTCACAGAAGCTCACTTCAAGAATAAAATGCTTTAATAATAGCATATCCACACTCAGACCTCTGTCAGTTTTAAAATGAAGTACCTTTCTCTGCCAACTGAAGAATCAAATGCTTGTTTTCTCTTTGTTTATTCAAGTGAGGTTATTTGGGGGCATTTTAGGTTGAAAAACACAGCGATCACTCACCCTGTCACAGGTCAGGCACTGAACTGAGCTGACAATGGTGCCGTCGAACACTTCAGAGATGATGCTGCGATATTTCCTCTGTCGCTTGCTCTTTGTTGGGGTGAACGAGGGTACTGTCAACATCACACATCACAAACATTTAGAATCAATGTCAAATCTGTTTCAGTTCAGGTGATGCTCACAACTATTATATTAAGGGGTCATGACATGAGAAACCAAATGTCCCTTGATCTTTTGATACAGAAGAGGTCTTTGTATGCTTGCAAGTTTCATAACTTAAAATGTCCTCATCATCAATAAAAAGCATATGCCTCAGAAACCCTAATAATCCTCAGAAAACAACTAGTTTTGGATGCATAGTGACAAGGTGATGTTAGCTAGGCAGTCGTTTGCATTAAAACCGCCTCCAGAGCAACACATTGACATAAGCCCTGCCCACTGACGTTCAGCCACAAATGGCTGACACTTGATCACGATGAATGTGAGTGTCGCGTCGTGTCAAAAGCATATAGAAATTACAAATCACTGCCGCTATCTAGTCTACACTGAATACAGTGTACAGGCGCATGTTCACTTTCTGACACATTCCATTCACTTGAGTCGCACATTCGCTTTGACCCGTTTGGTTTAAACAGCTCATTTGCGTCTTTGTACAGATATAAACTTTATTAACATAAGTAAACCTCAAGGAACATTTTAAAATAATGAACAAAAATCCTTTAATGCAACAAAATTTCGGCAACCAGAAATAGTTAACCGAAACGTAACGTTTAAATAACGGTTTCTCGGACGCTATATTTTGACTGTCAATAGTCTATTTTGTCCACACAAAGTGGATAAACTACAACAGGTAAACATGTCGGCTGTGTGGATGCTACAGCTGGATTAACACTATAGAGTTAAATACTCAAAATCTAAAGATCAATCTTTTAGTCTGTTTTCTGTTGATGCACGAACTTCACTAAACATTATTGGAGGTACAGTTGCCATCCAAGAATCACAATGAGCTTTGTTAACTTTAATATGAAACAAAGTATCAGCTTTCAAATTCTCAAATCTCAATCGCAAAATACAAACAATAAATGTGGTTCTGATGCTCATTAATGTGGCATGAACGATCACTGTAGCCTCAATTCAGCCAATTATCTCTTTCTCATTAGAAGTTACACCATGAAATAAACCTGAATGAACATCAGGAGTTGAAAGAAACAGTACAGCTTACTTAAAGTGTCATGAAACCCCCCTGTTTCAGCACTGGTCTTTCACAGCTTAGATCTGAAAAAGACTCCAGAAATGGGCGTGTAAAACTGTGGAAAAGTGGGAGTGTAGAGGGTGGGAAGAGGGGAGAAGACAACCGATAAAACACAGACCTGCAACACACTAATTATACAGGCAAATGAATATCAAAATATCTTTAAAAACAGAAAGAATAAAAGCAGTTACTTTCTGTTTACTCTTTTAATTTTCAGTTTGTATCGTTTGCTAAGCATCACAATAATCCATCATGTCATCGCGTTCATGATCAGACGTGCCGCTGTATCAGCGCCCTTATTTGCGCGTATTTCATTTGAAGAAGACATGATATGCACGCATACACGGTGCTGGTTCATGTTTGGAGCACGAGAGAATATGAAATATGTTCACATAAACCTGAAACATGCTTGCTCAAGTCCAGATATGAACTATGATCTGCACGGCGAGTGTCATTAAACTCACTGTGGCGCTCTCATGCGCGATCCACGTGTTGCCATATTAAATATTAGGGATGCACCGAATGTTCGGAACCGAAATTGTTCGTCCGAAAATAGGAAAAAAACGTATTTCGGTGTTCGGCCGAATAAGTGAAAAAAACCCTGAATAATTTGGACCGAACAATGACATTACGCGATCAAATAGAGGCGCGCACTAATGCAGCAAACACGTCTGCAGTGTGGAAACATTTAAAACTGTACGAGAGAGAGAGACGCAAAAATCATTACAAGCACGAAACACCGACAGCGAGAGACTGCTCAGCGCTGCATCTCATGTCTCCGATGAGAAGAGGAAGGGGTGGTTGTTGTTGGTTGCTGTTATGATTGAAATCGTGAAATGGCCTCAAACGATTAGTAAATAAACTACAGAATGTTATGTTTTCTAAAACGCGCACGAATTGCATGTATTCAAACAGCGCTGCACGAGCTCACGGCGCCAGGGTTCAAAGTTCAAAATACAAGGAAATTCTGCGCTAATACACTGTTACTCATCATTTGCTAATTTTTTTTTATTTTTTTAAAGGCGTGTGACAATGTGATACGTGTGACAAACATCTTCCCAAATTCGTAATGAGATATATCTGAGAAATATCTGCATGCTGTTGTCAACAAAAAGAAGCACTGAGGTCTTCCTGCGTGTTTCCGCCAAAATAAAAGCTCCATCAACATTCATAAATGTTAGTATTGTAATTTTACTGTTGTTCTGTAAAATAAAATAAAAAGTAAGGCAATAATAATGATAATAATAATTACCCTAAAACAGCTGTATTAATACATTTACTATAACATTCACCAATAGTGTTCAAATTGGGATCTGTAATATTTTCTAATGTTTTAAAAGAAGTATCTTCTGCTCAGCAAGGCTGCATTTATTTGTACAGAAAAAATACATGCCTGATTCAGGAAGGGGGTCTCAAAAATGGCCAAAAAATATTATTTGACCAACTTATTAATTTTAAGTTAAATTGTGCTTTGTTGGTATAATGTCTGATAGGATGTATAAAAATGTTCAGTGTTACGTAATTTTTTTTTTTTTTTGTAAAGCAGGACAAAACAGTAAAAAGCAGATTTTGGCCATTTAATTTATGCAATAGTGAAAACAAAATAAAATAGGCCTACATGGGGGAGAAAAAATACGAAAACACGTGTTCGGCCTTCGGCCCAGTGTTTCATTTTGTTCGGCTTCGGCCAAGAATCTTCATTTCGGTGCATCCCTATTAAATATTGTTATGGTCATGTTTACAGAAAGGAACTGACAGCGTGTTAATTGTTGTTTAGATTTGAATTCTCCGTTGTAATACTACCTCATGCATAATACAGCGCAGTGATTGGTTCATAAGAGTTCATTGTGAATATTATTATTATTCATCATGAATAATGCTGAGAAAAGTTCGGAAAACTGATGACGTAGACGTGTACTCTCCAGCCACGGCAGCCAATCACCACTGCAAATTAACACATATATGTCACTCTTCGTGACGTTGGTTCTTTTTGAACCGGAAGAACGAAATTGCTTCAAAAAATGATAAAATAACCACTTTTACCTTAATAATAGACATAATGGGTGCTAAAGTTGTTTTCACTGATGTGCAACCTGTTCATATATGTTAACATCTCAAATAACTGTGTTTTAGGGTTTCATGACACTTTAAATGTATCGTGTTTCATGTAATCACTGCAGAAAGACGTCAACAGCTTGTAAACAATGTCACGTTACATTTACCTCAAAAGGCAATCAATGTCTATAAACTCGACAGTCAACTAGAAAAATAATTATTTAGCATTTTGCTAAATATATGCACTATAACATATTCATTATGTTTTTACTTATCCTGTTGTCTTGTTGCATTATTTAATGTATGTTTTAATAAAGCTGTCATGAAAAAAAAGTCTATTATAGTCACCATTTAATATTTTAAATGTCAATATTTTAACAACAAATTGGAGAAGAAACTATTTTGTTATTAAAACGTTGACATAAAACTGCCTTGTGTGCAATTTAAATGTTATTTGTTAATTGACCACTAAATAAAAATTATTTTTGGTTTTAGGCAAAGTACATCCTTAAATTTTGGTTCCAAAATTGTAATTATGGTGTATACCGCAGATTAGCCAGGGACCCCTTTGCCATGGGAACAGCTGAAGCTTATGAGAACATTAGTCATTACTGGCTCCAGTTTTTTTTCAGTGCATTACTAATTAGTACATTTAATTAAACTAGTACATAACTCCTAAACTGTCCCGAAGTGCTTCCTACTCAAATTCTGCTACCTTTCTTGTGAGTAGAGCTCAGGCTTGGCCACATTGAGGATTTGGGGGGACTGCTGGACAGTCTAGATGTGACACCCTCATTTCCACTGGGACTGTGTGGTCTGATGGAACTGCTGACCTGGATTTCAGGGTTTGAATCTGAACAAGGTGGAAACAAAGAAGTCAGTCAATAAAAGCAAGCAAAATGACCACTGGCCACAATGTATTTCAACTACTTCAAAAATCTGGCCAAAATGAAGGTATTTTGTAGTTGATTTCAGTGGTTCGAAACAGCTTGCAATTGCACATGTTCTGTCAAGGTTTTGACATGAGTAAAACATGAAAACACTGGAATGCCGAATTACAGAGCTGGTGCAAACATAACCATATCCATTAGTGGTGCTTCGATCAGGATTTTTGAGGCCGATCACAGAAAGCAGTATCTGCCGATATGATCACCAATACCAATCTTTTTAAAGCCTTCTTTTTATTATGTAGAATTATTTATAGCGGTACTCCAATCAGTATTTTTAGACATTTATCCAGGGCCTGAATTTCATTTTTTTAAATGGAGGGAATTGCCTTCTTAGGTGACTCTTGTGAGGGGGATTTTTTTAATTTGATTTATTTATCTTACCTAAATGTTTGATCATGCAATTATTTTTAGTTTTTACAATTGTGCAATTGGTGCACAATAGCTTACACACAGCTCAAGCCTGATTTTGTGAGCTTTTGCAGTGTGTATGCAGTCTATGTGCGGTACATAAGCAGTGCAGAAGCAGCACAGACTCAATGTGCTTTCACACAGGAGTCTGCTACTGATCCATGGCTTTATACCCCAAACACAACATTTATCCATTATTTTGATTTCAAATCCAAACATTGTTACTGAAAATGCTTTTTCAGCATTGAGATTCTTTTTTACACAGTACAGTAATCCAATCTTTTATAGACATGTTTAAACGCAATAAATATAAGCAACATATTCAATGCTTTTTCCTTTTGCATTTACTTCTAGACTTTAATGGATATTGGAAGACCCAAGAATCAGGAAGTGTTGTGAGACATTTAAACTTTCACTCCTCATTATACTCTGTATGTGTATCACTCATCTGAGCTTACTCAAGCAAGTAGCTTTAAATCCTATGTTATCACAAACAATCTAAATTAGAACTTACCATTGACAGAAACAGTCAGCTCTAGTGCCTTTTCTTTTGCATTTACATTTTTGTTACAAGCAATCCTGTGGTTCATAAAGAACTTTGTTTTCCTACCTCCACGAGTGCCATCTATTATTGCCTTGTTTATCTAAAAGTGCTCTTTAAAAAGCTATACGTGTTGACCGTGAAACACAGTAGACTTTAATAATATGCATTTATGGTATAATTACTACATTTTCGTGTCAATCCATGTTCTTATTTACCGCAAACAATGCGCTGTCACTTTACTTCAGTGCGTGCAGGACAGGAAACTCAGTGTGGAAACTGCTGCAGACACAACACTCATAAAAAACACTGCCGGACCGCAACCGTGTGCAGTGTGAACACTTTAATTCATTAACATGAGCACAGAAAAATATGCACCGCATACGCACTGCAAAAGAAGTATGTGTGAACTGGCGTTATGTGGGTGCGCATAAGCGCATTCTCCAGTTGATCACGCAATTGCGATTGCTGAATGGTTAAACACTGGCAAGAATTAAAAAGAAATGCAATTTATACTTTAGTGACGATGCAACACTGCCTCGATTGTGCAGCGTGCAGTTCGCTTGTAGTGCAGACGTGTGGTGATTTGAAGCCATTTGCGCATTTTGAGAGAGAAAGAGAGAGAGCGTGGTGATTCATTCACGCTGTTTGTGACTATGTCTCTCAGAAAGTTTTTTTAATTACTTTAGAAGTAATTAATTCTCAAAGCCAAAGAATTTCAGCCAAATTCTCAATAAAACTGTTTTGCTTTATACATTTTACTGTTTCTTTTGTCAGTCAACGGGATAAATATATAATAGTGACTGAAACACATCCCTTTAAGAATACATAACCAGCTCCCCCTTCCAAAAAGCTAGTCTGCACAAAAATCCTAATTTATAATTTTATTGAGCCGTTGTCTGATGAAATCAGATAATACACAATATAAGACAAGACAAAGACAATTCCTGTACTGTGACTTCGGATATATTTGCATGTAAACTTAGAGAAGATATAATATCTGTTTTAACTGAATGGGTTGGGCTGCTCCTGACGCTCAGTGAACAGAGCAGATGCAGAGAAAGAGCTGCGTGCGCGCTGATCTCGCGCCGTTGCTGCAGTACCAACGATCAGAAACTCGCTAAAGTTTGTCCAAGTCGCTAGATTTGTCACTAGTCGCTTTTTTGGAAAAAAAATTCCCTAGGGAGTCTGAAAAGTCGCTAAATCTAGTGACAAAGTTGCTAAGTTGGCAACAATGCGCGCATCTCTACTACTCACCTCTCTCTCTGTCTGACTGCAGCAGCACACGCATTTTCAAACTTACACACACGTACAGGAATATCTGGACCACGACCAATCAGAGGGGGGGTCCCCCTTCACTATCTCTGATTGGTTTAGACCACGATATGGGCCTAATGTGTGTCTGTTGCTGAACCAAAGGGAGACTTCCAGAGTCGCGGAGACTTTTTTTTTTTCTCGACCTCAGATTTTTTTTAGTCGCACCATTGAGAAATTAGGTCGCACATGCAATCAAATTGGTCGCACTCTAGAACCCTGCATGTCATGCCAAACCTCTCACAGCCGGCGCGTCATCAGCTTTAGATTGGTTTATGAGATCAGCCTTTATAGAGACTGCTGATAAAACATCCCAAAACAATTATCGGCCGATAGTGGTAGTGAAAGTTCAGTAGTTGATTAATCGGAGCACACTAATATCCATGAGATCAAATGCGTTCAGAATATTCACATGGTATACTTTTTACCTCAGAGCAAAGAACAAAAAAAAACTTGTAAAAAAAAAAACACTGCATAGAAGTAACAGCCTAGCATTTACCAGATTTTCGGCCCTGGGCTTTAATGGCTCCTTGGCTGCTGATTATTGGCCTCGGCTCATTGGACGTGTCCACGTCTTTATCCAGGTCGCCATGGGAACCGGCACGGTACAGGTTGTTGATGAGATTCTTCTCTTTCTGCCAATCTCGGTTGTTTTGGTTCTGCTCTGAAATCAGCATCTCAGCTTCATTGATGTCTTCTGGGACTCTGTGGCCTTCGTTATCAGCACGATCGCTGCTGCCACAAGACTCGCAGGACTGGAAGTCATCTGATTGGCTGTGGTTGTCCTCGTCGGGACTGTCATCCATGGCCACAGTCTGGTTTGGGTCCTCAGGGTCAGGGATGAGCTCCTTGAGCTCCTCGTGGAGTTGGTCCATCAGACAACGCAGGAACTCTTGAGAGTCCTTAGGACAGAGACAGATTTTGATTAATGTTTTGCAAAATAAGCACAAACTAGTGCTTATTAGTGCAAACTAGTAAATTAATAAACTCACAAGGACCAAAACTATAACTATAAAGTTGTATTAATTGCTCTAACTCTATAAAAATGGGGAAGCTCACACCACAGCTATAGTGAAAAAAACAGAGAAACAACATGACGTTTTTTTCCAGCTAATGCATTATAAACAGATTGGTAGCAAATCAGAGTCCACGTGACTTTAAAGAGCTTTAGAATTTAAAGCGGCAGACAAATGTTACAGGTATTATCACGTTTATGTTTTTAGTATCATTCTTGGTGTGAACGGGCCTTTAAAGTTACACGGTGGCCGTTTCTCAATCGGCAGGCTGCATCCTCCGGAGGTCGCCCTTGTAGGATGCATGCATCATAAAGAAGATCTTATTTTAGAATATAAACAGTTATAAATTTGACCATTATTCTTAGTTAAGTGCAAATTATTTTAATATGCTTTTGATTCGCGAATGTAATGCTCAGTTAACTGAAATAAATCAGGCTTGATGACGTATGCAACCTACATATGCAACCTCCGGAGGATGCAGCCGTCCGTTTGAGAAACGGCCATTGTAATGTTTATGTTGCACTGGTCAATATTGCAGTATCTTGGACTCACACTGCCACCTAGTGGTGTGGATGTAACGTCACACAAAATCTAATATTTCTAGTGCCTGGCCCTGGAAAACCTTATTTTATGATGCCCCGCAAATGACAGAGATATAGTGGCCACGAATTAAGAATACATTCCCATGATTTATTTATTTGTGGTGCCATTTTATTAATTTGTTCCCTTGTTCTTTTTTCAGAACTACAATTTAATTAAAATTATGGAAAACTTTTTAAGTTTTGGGAGCAAATTCTTAATTCACGGCCACAATATCTTATTCCTGTCATGTGCAGGTCTCTGTATTATTAACAGTTGACCATAATTATTCTGTAAATGTAGCTTTCCATTAATAGGGGTTTCCAAGATTAAAGTACTGATATATCGGCCAGTAAATGATGACAGTATTTTAATTTTTCAGGTGAACTTCCCATTTAGTTAGATTTGTCTTGTTAACTAGTCCATTAAACTTGGCGGTGAGATTCTAGCATGTGCACTAACAATCACACACTCTTTGACCAAATGTTTCCAGGCATTATAAAAAGAATGCCACACACATGGAGGCACACAGTGTATACCGCAGATTAGCCAGGGACCCCTTTGCCATAGGAAAAGCTGAAGCTTATGAGAACATTAGTCATTACTGGCTCATCCACATGGCAACTTGGCCAGCTGGCATTCTTATATCCTGGTATTAAGAATCCTGGTAGGCAAACACGTTTCCAACAACTGGACACAGCACATGAGACCAGAAGGCCATCGCTTCATTATGTCAATGCAGTACACGGACAAAAGGTTTCCTGGCTGTATTCAGTTGGTGGTATTAATGCTCATTTCCCTTTTTACTTTCTAGAGGGAATGACTTTATTAAAATAACACATTCATTGACTTTGACTGAATGTCCCCTCTACAGGAGTCCACAGTATATCTGGGCTTCTTGAAAGTGAGCCTGAAAATGAGATTAATGTTTCCTACAGTCTCTGAACAGCCTATGATTACCCATTCATGTCAACACTAATTCTCCAACCGGCCTTCCTCTCCAGCCAGGCATGACAATGGATGTTTTCCAGTGGTTGGAGGTGATCAAACATCTAGAGAAACTCTTAATCATATTGTGCCCCATATAAGAGAATATAATATATCATCATCAAGAATAGAAATGGGTCTTCTTAAATGCAGCTAGAGGACAAAGTATGATAAGAGGAAGGGTAGAAAGGAGAAATAGCGAAGTGAGAACGAGGCTCTCTCAGATGACATTCCCACAGCAAGCAAGATATTTTGAGCTTGACCTCATCTGCCACTGGGTGAACTGAACAAAGTCCCGCCTCAAACTCACACCATTGGCTGACTATGTTGGGCTGGTCAGGATAAGCCAATATGAAAATGTATTTTAATAAGAATTCTAGGGCCCTATGAAATCAATTATATTTTTCCCCAAATTCTGTGTTTTATGTTTTATTTATTCTGAAAAACAGTGTAAGAGTTTCATTAAATCAGAATCATCAAAAAGCATGTTTAATCAACTAAATTCATACAAGTTTAACAATTTAATTATTTACATTTTTAACAATAATATGACCTATGAAATAAAACTACCTAAAATACATTTCACAATAAGTTGGTATCATATCATTAACAGACAATTTTAACAGCCAATCATATTATCATCATAGTCAATACTGTATATTTATCTGACAATATTACAAGATACAAGTGCATGAACATTAAAACATTTAGATTGCCCTAGCCATCATCTAATCGATAAAATCATTAATAATTTAATAACACTGGTAAATGTAATCTTCCGCAAAACTCGAAATTAATGTATTTTTATATTCTACATTATAATGCTGAGATGCTTGTGGCATTTAAAGCATTTTTAGTTTTAGTGTTTTATATTAGTGTATTTATATTTTTAGATTTATTTAGACAAAACATATTTTAAAATACATTAATGTTCAAATGTTTGTGGTCAGTAAGTTTTTTGTTTGTTCTCTGTAATAAAATATAAATATGACTGACTGCAAACATTTGAACAATAATGTAAGCCATAATTTTAATATTTGTGCATCCCTAATGCTTTTACACAAATTAATTTAAGAAAACATACCTGTTGGGAATAACCACGAAACATTGGGTTTACACCCTTAATGCCCTGGAATAGATTTGTAGGAACAACATAGGAGTTCCTACAACCACACAAAAGAGCAAAGAAAGTTATAATGAAGCTTGTTTCTTGAGGAAAATATACCTGAAAAAATCCACTTAAATAGGAAATGGCAAGAGAGGAATGTACCCGTTTTTGTGCCAAAGGTCTGTGATGAGTTTCTGATAGCTCTTGCATAGCGCGGGCTTCTTGTCTGTTTTCACCAGACCACCACAGTCCAGGAAAAACTGTGTCAGTGGAGGACTAGATGATAAACCAGAAAGAGAGATTGATTAAACCAGAGCAAAACTAGACTGAAAGAGAACTCATTATTGGGGTTCTTACCAGTTGGAAAGCGCCTGGAGAGCTGCGTTCATGTAGCAGGTATTGCCAATGTTCTTCAGTCCAGTCAGACCTGTGAGGAGGAACAGACGACAAGGTTCAGACTGACAGTGCGGAATGCAGAGCAAATGCACAGAACACATGAGAGATGAAGGACCTCTGGTCCTCAGTTCATCCTCCTCCTCAGTCTCCATATCCAGGTCATCACAGGCTCCTGCTAGAGGAACTCTCAGCGAGGTGGGGCTCCCAGGAGCTTTCTGAGAACCAGAAAGACAATGGAAGAAGATCAGCAACAGCACGCCTTTTGTCAAAAAAGCAAATAAGTGTAGTTGTGTGCCCCTAAACAATGCAATCTCAAAATCAATTATTAGAGATTTTAATTAAATTTTATTAGAACAAATTTCTATCACCACTTATATAACTGACACAAATTATGACATAAAATTTGCATACTGATACTGAATTGTGATTGGTGTTTGGTCTTACATATATTTGCATATTGAGACTGTGATTGGACATTTATAGTCATGTTTAAATAGCAAAGGCAATGTTTTAAATATAAAAGAGGATTTTATCTAAGCACAACCAAACTTCTAAACTTTGCTATGCATTCACAGAAAGTTGCGCTAGAGTTCTGACCGGGCTGGGAGTCTGTACTGGGAGATGGGCTTGGCAGCGCTGGACAACTGTGCGTGTGGACCCAGTTTTCTTTCCAGGAAAACCTCCTTGGTACAGGCGTAGCACCACACTCTCAAAGTGGTCAGATTCACCGTCAGGTTGTGCCGTGTCTCCTGGAAGAAAAAGCCAGTGCTTAGATGGACATTTACATGGAAATAAATGTTTATCTCCATATATATATATATATATAGAAAAAATTCAATAACTAGAGCTGCACAATACATTGGTGAGCATATCAATATCAGCTTCATTAATAATAATTAGTAATAGTAGTAACAGAAGCATTAGCATTCATCTGAATTGGAAAATTAGAAAAGCAAAATCCCCAATTTATCCAGAAAACAATTTTTTATGTCAATTACCTATTTTCTGACTGATTTCATTTGAAGACTGAGTCGTGAGTCTAGTGGTGTAATTTTATAACTTGCATGGGGGCCGGGTTCAAATCCTGTTATGCATTTTGTAAATTAATATTACAAATAAAATCAACCAGTAAATTGCCCAACAGTTGTTTTGTTTGGAAAAAAATAATTGGTTCTGTTTAAATGGCTTGAATAGGTTTGATTGGTATAAAACATGTCAAATTCTACACTGAAGCTTTATTGCGAACCCGTTTTTTATTAACACCTCAAAAAACGGTATAGATTTAAAATATCTACTGCTATTAGTTAAGCCAAAATTTCTATATCAGTGCCTTTTTACTTCCTAAATAAAGGCAGTCTGAGTCCTGAGCTCTTTCTCTATATATGAACCCTACACTGCAACAGAAAGACAATTCAAAAGTTAGGACAAAACACAAGTGTGCTGCAACAAGAGCGAAAATGTACCAGGGGAAATGGGATGTGACGATGTGAAGCCTGGGAATGGACACAGCGGGGGCTAAGGGGTCTCTACATTATTCATGTGTCTGGATTGGCTTTCACTGCGGCACTAGAACTGGTGCAACTGCAGCCAGACAAGGGAAGTTAAAACATTTATGAGAGCTGCGCCAAAATATAAACCCTGCCAAAATCTGCCACTCCGACCATTTCAGTGATGGATAGGATGTTGTACATGCCCATATTCATTTGAATTCAGAGCACAGCAAGGGTAACATAATAGAAAACTCATATAACTACATTATAAATTGTGGTACGCCCAATACACTCAAGATCCTGGCAATTTACACAATTTAAAAAAATTATCAAATAAAAAATAATAAACACATCTCCCTACATAGAATTTGCTGAATGACACTGAATACTCGTTTCTTACTACTTTTGAGGTGCGGATTCCAAAAATATTGCCTTTTTGCACTAGCACAGCACACTTCCTTACAAAATATGATGTGCATTTTGTAGCATTTTTGCTTTCAACAGCCATTTGTAAAGTAATACGTCTTATACCATCCCTTAATCAAAGACAAACAAACACATGATTTCTATCTTCCTCAGAGCCAGGTTAAAACTATTTGTTGAATTCTCAGCTGATTTTTACATGTATGAATGATTCTAAAGAAACTGTTTTATGCCAAATCCTGATTTCAAGGTTAGAATTATGGCCAGTAACAGAAGAAAATGCAAACATTAATTTAATTAATTATTAATTAAACGTGACCCAGATGTTTACTACATCAAAACAGCAACGGAAAATTACATAAACATTTTTCTCAAGTTTTTTTTGTTGCAGTTTCTAAGTTATACGAGTCGACTTCTTGAACACTTATTTTTTTGTCATTTGACTGCTTTTGTTGTTTTGATTAAGTTAATTTAAACGGAAACATCTTATTTGAAAAATCTTGAAAACAAATGTGATTTGTGATAAGTGTTAATTGATATTTTTGAACTGAGCATTATCAAATTGGTATTAGGCCTTTTTTGCAAATCATCTACTCACTAGCCTTGTTGTGTTTAGGTCATGCAACCGTGGTATAGTTCATTTATAGTCTATTTTTAGCTTTTTACTTCTGCAGATTGCATTTAGGCTTCAAAATTCACAAACATTGTGTTCATTTGTGAAACAATTATCACTATGAACTAAATCTTATGCTTTCATTGGTCACAAAGCTTATTAAAGCCTATGTAAAAATCTCATTAGGTTTTTGTCAGTGGAACTTCCTTGTTCACCTACAAAAACACATCTTCACTGCAGAGCTCTATACACACAAGCACCCTGCTAGAAGAAAACAGCTTAGTGAAAGAAAAAACATGGGCTGAATTTTTTTCCTGCAGCAAATGCAGGTTATTGTGGCAGAAGTATGGCTGATGGCTCTGTCTTATCTCAGTCTCTTTCACACAGACACAAGGGTGTTTTGAGAGCATTATGGGGTTTTAGCAATACATGGGCTTTAGTGGGAAGCGAGATCCCCACTGGAGCACTGGTTAATAATGGATGAGTTCACCCACAGGCCAGCCTGGAATTCAAATCACACTTCAGCGATTCATTGCTTCATTTAAGTCTTCAGTCACAATCTGAATAACAGACGTGAAATCAACACGGGGTGACATGTGATCAGGGATCAGACTGACCGGTCTAAATCAACCTACAAGCTGTAATGCTACACTCACTGTGGGTGAAAACATCTTAAGCTGTAAGTATAATCACGCAAAACAAATTTAAACAATACACATTTTTAAAACACTGTAAATAAAATACAAAGCGCATTAATATGAATTATTATTACAGTAGAAACACACATAATAAGATGACTAACCTGAGAGTGGACAGTGCTGTGGTCCGAATGTGATT
The DNA here is from genome assembly GCA_027422405.1 of Ptychobarbus kaznakovi. Lineage (NCBI taxonomy): Eukaryota > Metazoa > Chordata > Actinopteri > Cypriniformes > Cyprinidae > Ptychobarbus > Ptychobarbus kaznakovi. Next base: position 24,565,212 of record CM049805.1, on the reverse strand, counting down.
CCCCACAGCCAACATACGAACAGCCATTCTGAATGAAAGATATACATGATGAAATTATACTCTACAGGCTTCATTATGAACTAGCCTTCAATAATCAACAATTTCACATGTCAAATTCATATTCAAAGATAGAAAGGCATTTAAGCTTGATTTTTTTTTACACAAAATAGTATATAATTTTTAATATCTACCATTTATCGGTTATCAGGTATTAATCTTGAAATAATTTGCAGCTAATACCCATTACGTTCCAACCTCGTGGAGGAACATTACCTAAAGATAACTTACCTCTAGACAAGCCCAAAGGTTTGGTCCCCTGACTTTACAGTCCTGACACTGACCCTGAAAACAAACACATTTATACTTAATTGTATTATCAAGTCTATGTGCCATGTACAACACCGTTTCAAAGTTTGGGTTCAGAAAGATTTTTAATTATTATTTTTTTTCAAATAATACTTTTGTTCACATTGTTCAAAAGTGATAATAAAACATTTATAATGTTACAAACGATTTAAAATAAACTGTTTTTATAACTATCTATATTATCTATTCATCATAGAATCTTGGAGAAAAAAAATGAATATGGTTTCCACAAAAATATTAAGCCACAAATCAATTTTCAACATTGGTAATGATTTCTGAAGGATCATGTGACACTGAAGACTGGAGTAATAATGCTGAAAACTCAGTTTGCCATCAAAGGAATAACATTAAAACAGATAACAATTATTTGAAATTGTATGAAATATTACTGTTTTTGCTGTATTGTTGATCAAGTAAATGCAGCCTTATAAGATACTTATTTCAAAAACATAAAAAAAATTACTGACCCAATCGTTTGAAAGGTTGTGTATATATGCAACGGAGCCCACTAACACAAAACTCTTTTGAAAACCTGTATTCTATTAAAGGTACAATCTGGCAAGCACTTATACTGCAACCTCAAATGCTTTTAAACCACAATAATGTATAATGCATCCACATAATTGCACACTGATTTCCACACACTTTTTTTCAACAGCATGCACTGTTTATAGCCTAAGCTCTTAAATGTGAGGCATTATTAGGGCATATGGACAAACTCTGGAATAGGGGTCATTACATTGTCAATAATGCACACTACATTTGACTTATGAGAAATGGGTGGAAGGAAGCAATGATATGATGAAGATGCAAATGGGTCTTGGTAGAGACTCACATGAGACTTCTGGATGAGTTCTTCCTTGGTGATCTCCCCCACACACTCCAAGTGTGGACAATCATTGCTTGATGCTCCAGACATCACTCTATTGGAAAGAGAGAGATACATTTAAAAATCCAGGATCTGGGATCATCCGATTATTAAAACCACATAAGAACACTGAGCTGTCCAGAATAAATAAGCCATCCCCTTGAAATTCAAACATAAGTGGCCGATGGAGACACATTTGAGATAAATATAGTATGATAATATAGAACAGGTCATATGAACTACTTTTATCATCTGAAGCTTCACCATTTATAATCACATCCTCTCATCCATCTATTTTGTTCCACAAAAGGATACAGCTTTTTAACATCATAAGGATGAGTAAACGATGAATCATATGCCACAGGCCTCAAAAATGCTCACTTTGGGTTCAACTAGCCTGTTGCTTTGAAAAGCACTGCAGCTTTTTACATTTTCAAAAATTTTGAATGCTGATCACTGAAAATTAAAAACAGACCTCCTGACAAAACATTAATTTCATTTTCTGACCATTTTTTTTGCCTTTAACAGAAAACAGATAAATCTATAAGAAAAAGGGGAATTGAGCGTCTCTACATTCTGCACAAGAGAGACATCTGTAACAGGGTTACTGACAGATGCCTTATTGTCCAAACGGCCAAAATGAACACAGTATAGTACGCACACTTGGATAGAATATGTATTAGACTAGAAGCAAGTTCGACCAGGGCAATGCTGAGTAAATATACAGATCAATGCATCAGTCACTCTGACAATGTATCAAACTGTATATGATGAACACATCTCACTGCTAACATATAAACTGTTCATATCATTCACCATGAAAACAACAGGCAGCACAATGTTATGTTATTTCATAAAAAATGCAATAAACTCTTGCCAATTTGCATAGCATGAAACAATGTTTATGAAGTCTACAACTTAAAAAAATATGCTTTAAAAGAATATCAACATTTTAAGTAAATCTTTAAATTTGACATTTTACAAAGTGCATTTTGTGATAGTGTACTCAAGTTTAAGAAAATAAGTCATGAAACTCTTCTCTTTAGATACAATTTAGTGGCATTTTATTTCATTAATATTATCCGCAAGCATGGGATTATTAAAAATAATGTTTATTTAAAGTACACCAGTGCACATGTGTTTTCATACGATTAATGAAGCCTTCAGAGACTTTCCATTTAATAATTACAATCTTTTTTAATCACAATTCCTATTTTACGTCCTGTAAATGTTAACATAAATGAAGAGCAGCCATCTGTCATCAGTTTTCTAAACTGTGCAAAAGTCTCTGGGCGAAGGTCAAGACATGTTTTGTGAAATAAATGACAAACAGCAGAAAACTGCCATGCCATGTCTTGAACTTCTGACATCAATTTACAATGCAGCAGCACTGAAAAAAATTAAAACAAATGTTGCCTAAGTCTTTTGTACTCAATCAATAACCTGTAGCCTAATGAATATCTGTGACAGGAGTCAGCATACGCATGCAAAATCTGTATGGCCTGCACATACTTTACAATCTCTTAGAACTTTGACCTTATATAATGGAAAACAATAATAACATCATAACATGTTATCTTTAAAATCTACACTCTAACCAGTTTTGCAACAGAGGCTGTTTACAAGACTTACTACACAATCTATGACAAGGTTTCCCAAACCAGGGTTTGCGAGGGAACTGCAGTGGGTTTGATGAAAGTCGATGAAAAGTTAATGAAATAAAGCTGATGAAAAGCTAACAAGTAATTAAATAAGGGTCGTTTGTAAATAAATATTTACATTTAGTAATTTAGCAGATGTTTTTATCCAAAGCGACTTACAAATGAGGACAATGGAAGCAATCAAAACCAACAAAAGAGCAACAACATGCAAGCCACAGTTAGCTTAACGCAGTACACGTAGCAAGGTTTTTTATTATTATATAATAAATAAAAAGAAAACAGATAGAATAGATAAGCTTGTGTTATTTATTTTATTTTTTAAGAAAACAAGCAGTAAGTAAATGAACAGTGTACGTCTAAAAGGGCAAGTTTTTTAAGAATATAATTAGAATAGAGTGTGCTAGAGTTAGAGAGTCACATTTTTGTGTTTACCCCTAAATATGATCATCCTCGTGTACAGTTTCATGTATAAATGCCTAATTTATACCATAAGAAATAACAATATACATTTATTTTAAGTTATATCACATCACATTTCATAGTAGTACAATGTATTTACTAATTAATATAGTTATTTTGATGTATTTTTTTATTATATATTTATTTATTCTGAATTGATTATTTAATTAGATGTTTTATATGTAACCTTATTTTATTTGTAATCTTAACTTCATACATTTGGCAATAAACACTTTTTTTCTCTAATCATTTACACAGAGTCTCTTTTTTTACATAAAAAAATAATTACAAAAATACATAAAACAAAATACAATAATACATCAAAATAATACATAAAATACATACTTTTTACATAAAAAAATCTATTTTAAAAACAATTTCTAAATCAAAACACACTTATTGAGAAATATGAAATATTGTATTTGTTTACCAGCATGTCACGAGACCATTACCCACTATCAGAGAACCGTAATCACGCAAAAGAGTATTTAAAATAGTTTGGGAATTCGAGAGTAATTATTAGAAGTAATACTTATTCTGGATAATTATTATTATTGTTGCTGTTATTTTGTTTGTTGCTATTATTTTTATTTATTTATTTAGTCATTTAGCAGACGCTTTTATCCAAAGTGACTTACAAATGAGGACATTATAGAAGCAATCAAAACCAACAAAAGAGCAACAACATGCAAGTGCTATTACAAGTCCTGGTTAGCCTAACGCAGTACACGTAGGAAGGTTTTCATTTTTTTAGAAAACGGTATATAGAATATAAAAAAACTAGTGTTAGTTTTACAAGAAAAGCTAGCAGTTAGAGAATAAATATGCAATTGATAGAGGGTCAAATGTTTGTGTTTTTTTTTATAAAAAGAAGACAGATTAGATCAAATAAAATTAGAATAGAGAGTGCTAGAGTTAGAGGGTCAAATAAAGATGGAAGAGATGTGTTTTTAGCCGTTTCTTGAAGATGGGTAAGGATTCAGCTGCTCGAATTGAGTTGGGCAGGTCATTCCACCAGATGGGAACAGTTAATGAAAAAGTCTGTGAAAGTGATTTTGTGCCTCTTTGGGATGGTACAGTAATGCATCGTTCACTTGCAGAACGCAAGCTTCTAGAGGGCACATAAGTCTGAAGTAATGCATTTAGGTAAAGGGGTGCATAGCCAGAGGTGGTTCTGTAGGCAAACATTAATGCCTTGAATTTAACGCGAGCAGCTATTGGTAGCCAGTGCAAATTGATGAACAGAGGTGCTATTCTTTTTATTAATATTATTATGTACAGTACGCTCGTTGTATTGTGCAGTAATGTAAGTCATTAAACAGTAAACGACAGCTATGGGCCTCTTCAGCTGTGTGTGACGTCACTCCAGCAACGCGTCAGCATTAGCCAGAATCTTCGCTAGGCTACTTAGCAACTAGCTTCAGCCTGTCACGCACACACTTCCCCGCCCACGACAATAAACCTTTCAGTCATTACAGCCACAAGAACAGCTAAAAATCCCCGCAGACCGTCACTGAATGCGGTGTTTACTGTGAATGAAGAGCAGACAGAAGGCGTTTGAACGCCGCGGGCTAAAGCTAAAGTCAGTGCGCCGCTCATCATCTGACAGCTCTGCCTCTGCTCCAGTTCATATCACAACACAAAACTTACAACCGCACAGAATCAATACACGCTTTAATATCAACCCTGCTGGAACAGTAGCGCAAAGCTTTGCACACGCCATGTTTCATTTCGCACACAAGCCAGCGATAAAATAATTAGCTCACCTCTAGGGAAATCAACGATGGTTTCAATATGAATCTATTTTCGCTTCTGATCAGCTTATGAAGAGACGTCTTTCGGCTTGTCAGCTACATAACTGTAGTATTCTTCGGTTTGCAGACAGCGGGTTTTCAAACGCCTGGCGTCGGACACTTTAACTTCAGACTGGTGCTACATGGTATGACACATTCAAACAGCTTCTTCCGGTTGCTGTGCGGCGGTGCTGAGAGTGAATGGGGGAAGCAGGCAGCGGCTGTGCCTCCTAGTGTGGACGCGCGGAACGACCCACAGATGCGCATTGATCCCTAAAGACAGAGCGGGTCTCTCCCAGCCCAGACGCCCTCTTGTGGCTGAAGAGTCAATTACATTACGGTAGGAGATCAGCAGATAGGACTTGGTTTACAATTTAAGATGGTGTAAAATTGATGTAAAATACAGTAAAGAGGGTTTTTATTTATATAGCGCACATAAGCCTAACAACACGAGGGCTAACCAAGGCACTGAATATCAGGCATGTTAGGAAATAAAAATACAGTGAAAACAAGATTATTATAAATTAAATAAATATGTGAACAATATATCAATATTTTTTAATATACAAAAAATACGTTCTTGTGGTAAATGTTACCCTATCAAGTGTACTGTATCTGATACACGTTTTCTAGGCCTCTGAATTATCAACAGGATCAAAACCTTGCTGACAAACCTGTTGTACACTATTTACTGCATGCCTTCTGGAGTTTGTTTTAGTATGTTAAAGACCTTTTAGTGTCATCCTAAAAATGTTAACATTCAGGTGTATTTTTGCTGTGAAATCTACAGATTCTTATATATATATATATATATATATATATATAAAACACAAGAATGACTGTTAGTATTTAAAGAAGAAATCTTACTTGATTGATGTACTTAGGTTTTATCTGATTGTAAATATTTAAAATAAATAAATCATGTTAAAATGTACACATTAAATATAATACATCAGGCATTTAAGGAACATTATTTGTAAAATCATCAATCGTAATTGTATTGCATTGCATTATGTTTTTCTCTCAACAATACAACTACAGAACTTTGATAATAAAACGAAATATTTAAAATAAATCCTACTAAGACATATTTATGCGATATACAGAGTGACAACTGATACTTATATGCATTTTATGTAAGTAGTCTACTATACAATAAGGTATTCACTATTAGTATTAGTGTAACAAGAATACACAGTTTACTTGCCTTTTGTTTAAGTTTGTTTGAGTAATATGTTTCTTTAAACAATTTTCTTGAAATGTTTACATTTAAATATTTTAATTAAAAACATTTTAATTATATCACTTATGAATTAATGTAATTTAACGTTGTAAAATGCATTTTATCTTAAAACACGAACCCTGGTCTGTATTCTCTATTTTGTTTTCCTGTATTTTGTTGAAATAAAAATAGCCAAAAACTCTTAATAAACCTCTTGTTCATTCTGCAATAACACATTGCTATGGAAAAAAACTCATAGCATCTAAAAATTCAAACTTGATGCCTTTCTTTTCTTTTTTTAAATTGAATATTTTGATCGTATCTTGTTCGTTTTGTATTTTTTGTTTTGTTTCTAGTGTGTTTGTAACCTTTTCATTATGTGTTGTAACCTTTTTATTATGTTATTATATTATGTGTTCTGTAATAAAAACGAAATAAAAATAGAATTTCATTTTGTTTTATAATATACTTTTTTCTTTATTGTTTTAATTAAATTTAATTTAATCTCTAAGAAAATGTACTCGTTTGAAACAAAAAGTGAGTAAAAGATGAAAGAATTCTCCTTTTTGCACGAGCTAGCCGACTCTTCCCACAAGTTTAATCCAGTTTCACGAACTTTTATTTTGAAACCTCACAGTGGAACCGGAAGTGAGTTCCAGACTCGCGAAATCTGTTCGCGTCCACGTGAGCTCGCAGGCGCAGTCGCACTGGCGCAGTTAATGCAATGATGATAGAGGACAGACGGTGTGTCTCCGAGATAAAGCGTACATGTAAGCGTTACAGTATGTTTATTATTCTGTCCTTAGTTTATAGCCCACAGTCAGTGCCATTACTGCCAGTATTTATGATGATGCGTGTTATTACTTAGTTGAACACAGAGTTAACAATCGAGCGGCGATCGTAACTGGATAAATGTGGTTCATTTTTCATAAACGTTAGGTCTCATTTTTTTTGTTGGCCAACGATCGTTGGGTGTTCTTAACAAACATTGAATCACGCAATTGACGACCGTTATTTAACCTCTTTAAGTCGGTTCACATGTCGCATATGGCACAATGAAAGCCTGTGTCCTTAATTCCGAAGATTAGAGTAGAGATTGCTTGTATTGGACTGTTACGTATACGAAGTCACAGAGTGAGCAATAGAGAGAAATTGTATGAAATAAACAACTTGTGTGTGTGAGTGCCCACTTAATCAGTGTCAGTTGAGGTTTAACAGGTCAGCTGGTGATTCCTCTACTGAAAGATGGGTGTATATGTTATAAAAGATGTAATTTGTGTTTCTTTTAGGTTGAATTGGTGAAGTTGAGATCCAGAGGGATTATAGCATCATGACTGAGGAGCTGTTCAGAAACACACAGGTGTCCATGAAGGTGGCCGCTTTGCACTTTGTGGACTTGCCACTGTCAGTCTATTACTCCCTTCCACAGGTAAAGTGGCCAGCAGCAGGGCTGTTTTCTAAGCTTACTGACTCCAAGCTTATCGCATTGCCATCCAAAAATTGCTTTTATATCTAGGGTTGTGTGCCTGGGTTCAGGTATATAAATGATCATTTAAAACATATTATTAAACGTTTTATATACAGTGCTGGGTAGTATCTGATTACATGTAATCTAGATCATGTAATCAGGTTCCAATAATTGGTCACACTTTATTTTAAGGTGTCCTCGTTACAGTGTAATTATTACATTTAAATACTGAATAATATTAATTAACTACATGTACTTACTTTAGGGTTAAGATGAGGATTTGGTTTAGGGTTAGTTGCATGTTATTATGCATAATTTATTGTAAGTACATGTAACGTGTAACAAACACCGTAAAATAAAGTGTTACCCCAAAATGAAGTAAATGTAATTTGAATATATTACATTTTAAAATACTCGTCATTAGACTACAGTTACTTTTTAATTGATTACATGATTACACATTATCCACATGGTCACAACATGGATAAACATGTTTAATATTTCATGTTTTTTATTAAGTGTTTTATTTTGATGTAATTTAAAAATATATATTTTTAATATATATTATAAAAACTCACAAACCAGTCAATGGGACAGTCACAAGCCTCACGGTTTTCATCCAAAATATCTTAATTTATGTTCCGAAGGCGAACAAAGCTTTTACAGGTTTGGAACGACATGGGGGTAAGTGATTAATGACACAATTTTTTTTTTTTTGAGGTGGAGTAACCCTTTAAGTGCCAAAGTAGGAAAAGCTATGGCATGAGTAGTGGTGCCTCATGTAGCAACCAGGATAAATAAGACAATGTTGTTGCTAATAATTGGCAGTGTTACATGGGTGTCATTTTGAGAGTTCCTCTTGGTTTTTATGAAGGACATGAATTGTGGAAATAGTTTTTTGCTCTTTAACAATGTTTAGGTCATTCATACAGTATTAGGTGTCTTCTGATAAATCGTGCGCCTGTGAAATTAGCTTAAACTTGTTTAGTATATCAGACCGCTCAAGCCAATCACTGTACGCCCAGCCAAATGCCAGGCAGTCAATTCCAGTCATGTAATCCCTGCTGTCACACTGACTGTCTCACCCTCTCCCTATCTGCATTTCTCACTGTGATCTCTGTGCCTTGAGCTGAGCGGTTGATCCAAAGTTAAACCTTTGCTTATGTTTCTCCATTCCCTCACTGAGCAGGTGAGTCTGAGCACCGGCACCAAGAAGCTCTTTGCCGCCACTGCCTTCGGCGCGGTCTCCCTCATCTATCTCGCCCGGCGCTTCAGGAGAAGGAAGGGCAAGAAAAAAGCCAGTTCGCCTGTAGAGCAGGAAACATTTGAGCTCCTCACCACTGTCCCCCTGAAAAAAGGTAAATGCAGATTGCAAATCACCTTTAATCAACAATGAGTATTACAGTTAAAATGATTTAATGCGGAAATATATAGTGTACTTCTACTGCATTCAAACGTTTGGGGTCAGAAACATTATTTTAAAATCAATTAATTTTATTCATCCAGGACAGTTGAGACTTTTATAATGTTACAAAAATGTATATTTAAAAAAGTGCTATTCTTTTGAATTTGCCATTTATGAAAGTATTTTGACAAAGTTTCCAAAAAATATATTAGCAGCAGTACAGCTGTTTTACTGACCTCAGACTTTTTAATGGACTGTATATTGTTTATTTTAGAAAATGATATACTGTATATATTTAACATAATAAATTCATATAGTGTTAATGGAACAGTGGCTGTTTTTTGCTCTTTTTTTTTCCAGAGTCTGAGTGTCATAATCTGCCTCTGAACTCAAAGAACTGCTACTCGTGTAATGTGGTGTCCAATAGTAGCCTGTACAGCAAGCTTTCCGGCTCCCTGCTGAGCCTGGCCTCCGTAAGCAACATGATTTATTAACATCAATTTTGGACAGTTGTATAATAATATTTGTGACTTCAGAAGTCTTGTCAAATGTGTGCTTTTTGGTATTACTGCACCATTGAGATGTTGAAATGTCACCTCTTTTCTCAGGTGAGGAGCAGGCACTCCTCCAGTAGCTCTACTTGTGCTAACGGCTCCAGTTGCTGGGACGGAACAGGAGATGATGGTGATGTCTGTAACCTGCTAAACATCCCTGTCACAACTCCAGAGAACCTCTACCTGATGGGTAAAACATCTTCTGTCCTAATTCTCATGTCCAAAGTCGCATCTGGAAAGCACTGTGTTCAATTTTAAGCATCATTTATGTAAACAGTTTTAATAAGAGGTTGATCATGTATGTTCACAATCATAAATGTCAATCTTAATCTAATGTGTTTTCATCTGGAAAAAGTTCCACATGTTGAATAGATGTCTTTCCCACAGGAATGGAGTTGTTCGAGGAGGCCCTGCGCCGCTGGGAACAGGCGCTAACGTCCCACAGCAGGCAAGCGGAAGATGATGAAAACTGTGCAGTCCGTGAAGCTAGGAGCTGGAGATGCCATTGCAGAAGAAAGCATGGAGGTATTACTCGCCAACCACTGTAGTTTTCAGTAGGGATGGATGATATCTTACCTCAGTTTGCAACTCTAACGCTATTTATGTGCAAGACTTCTGATTCATTTGCTTCTATAGGTAAAAAAACTGGAAGAATAGCAAAGTCCAGTAAATGGTACACTATTTACCCTACAAACCAATGTATTCATGATTACTATGATGAATTAAAATAATATGATAACTAGGGCTGTCAAGTGATTCAAAAGTTTAGTCTAATTAAATATATCATGTGTCCAAGAATGAAATTAATCGCAAATAAATCGCGGCTAAGAAAATTTCCCCAAAAGATCAATTTAAAGTTTAAAATTCAGCATTATGTAAATAATGATAAAAATGGGTTTATGTTTTTGTTTTAAATGAACATTGAAATATGAAAAAAAAAACTAAAAGTTGTTCACTCAAATGATTCCAGGTGATTAATTCAGAAATGAAGCAAGTCTGTCTTTACTGTCACTGAATCATTTGCTCTCTCGACTCAACAGTTCTGCTGTTGCTTTGTTTGGAGCTTTTTTTGTTGGCGAAAATGAGCAAAACAGAGAATATTGTGTCTAAAATTTAATACAGTATTAACTTCTTGTTTATTAAACTGTTGTAAAAAATCAATCACTGTTGCATTCATGCAGATATATGGGGAAAAACAGCTCTCTTGCTCACGTGAAATTGATAAACCATGATATAAATAGAAAGGGGAAAAACCCATAGGGATCATTATTTGCCCTCATACCTATACATTTATAAACACTCATATTTGAATGATACTGTTAAGTGTATAACAGAATGTTATATCTTTAAAAACACTCATTTTAATGATACTGTTAAGTGTAAACAGAATGTTAATGTGTGGGCCCAGTTTACTTAACCATGTTTCCTAAGCTGAGTCTCCATGCTCATAAAACAGTATTTTAATTTGTACTATTTGTTAGGACATCATCAGTGTAGAATTCATTCGGAAGCTGGAGTCCCTGCTACAGAGAGCCTATCGGCTCCAGGAGGAGTTTGGGGGAGCACTGGGAATGACAGACCCTTCAACACGTCCTAGTAACGGTGAGCGTTAAACTAAAGACAATTGTGTCAATAGATGACTGTGTGGAAGTGAATGAATGATCTTATGTAACATTAATTACTGGGGTTGGCTCTGTGAACTATAACTGTACTCTAAAAATTGACTTTTTTTATTGATGTTTGACAGGTTGATGCATGGCATAAATAATCCACCTTGTGTTGTGTTGTATTATTTAAACCATAACTTCTAATGAAATTATACATCTCAGTGTAAAAATAACAATAATATAAAAACCAAAACATTTCTGCTTAAACTTTGTAGGCAGATTTTATACCTGCCAAAAAAAAAAAACATAAGAAACTGAAGTGTCCCAAAGGTTTATTTTAACAAATAGCACACACAACAGCAACTGTCTAATTGTGGCATTAAATTAGCCATCTATATCTTGCCATCAGTATGCATGAAGCAAATTTCATTGTCAGCATACTACACATGTACTGTACATGCACAGCCAAATTTTTCCAACCGCATTTACTATGTTCAATCAACTGGCAAATGCACCTGAAAATGCATTTTTCAAAAAATAAACAGATGAAATGGAACAGACCACTGAGACCACAACAACATTAAAAAGCCTGCTTGTTTAAGGGAAAAAAGCTGTAAGTGCACTGAATTGTGAATATCTTATTTTCTTCAAGATGGCGCCGCTCATGGCAGCTACAGTGCTTTGTAGTTAGTTTTTCCTGTTTTTTTTTGTTTCTCAAACACGATCAGTTTTACTAGGGATGAACTGCTGAACATTCGGTAGAACACACCACAAAATTTTACCGGATTTCAACTTTTACCGGATTTTGATTATTCGGACGTTTTGCTGGACATTGTAGTTGGTGGAGCTGCAGTGATGTTTAGACACTACAGGACGCGCAGAAGGGGGAAACGGGCTGGTGCGCTCGTGAAGCTTCGTCTGTGCGGATTTAGAATGCCGTTGCCTAGCATCCATCAGGCAAATCTCTGCTCTCTACCCAACAAAACGGATAAACTTCTTCTGCTCTCCCGGACTAATAAGGATTTTTCCAACTCTGCTGCTCTATGTTTCATGGAAACCTGGTTGAATGACGCAATACCGGACAGCGCGTTACATCTGCTGCATTTCCAGCTGATCAGAGCAGATTGCAATGCACAATCAAAGGGGAAATTGTGCGGTGGCGGGACGTGCTTTTACACCAATGAGAGGTGGTGTACAGATGTAACTGTGTTAAAGAAGATGTGCTTTTCAGATCTAGAAACGCTCTTCATTAACTGCAAGCCGCGAGATTTGTTCCTTCATTCTCGTGAGTGTTTACATTCCTCCGCAAGCGCACGTGAGCTCAGCTTTACAGAAACTTGCTGATCTGATCACAGACACAGAACAACAACACACAGACTCCGTTTTAATTATTCTCGGGGACTTTAACAAAGCAAATCTCTCCCGCGAACTGCCAAAATACAGACAGACATCACATGTCCCACCAGAGACAGTAACATATTGGATCACTGTTATACAGCGATAAAGGATGCATGTCACTCTGTCCCACAAGCAGCTTTAGGACTATCTGATCACTGTTTGGTTCATCTTATACCAACCTACAGGCAGAAATTAAAATCTGCTAAACCTGTATTAATAACTGTTAAAAGATGGACTAATGTAGTAGAGCAAGATTTAAGAAGCTTGTTTTGAACTCACTGATTGGAGTGTTTTTGAGGCTGCTGCAAATAATCTGGACGAGCTCACAGAGACTGTAACATCTTATATCAGTTTCTGTGAGGATATGTGCATTCCTACCAGAACTCGTTTAACCTACAACAATGACAAACCATGGTTCACTGCAAAACTCAGACAGCTCCGTCAGGCCAAAGAAGATGCTTACAGAAAGAGGGATATTGTCTTTCAAATTCACACTGGAAAAGGAGATCAGAGTGGCAAAAAAAAACTAAAAAAAAAAACCTCAGAGGAATTATTATATTAAGAAATATTGAGGTAAATTAAAGACTTGGCAAGCTAAATAACAACAAATTTTAACTTGGAACAAATTATCTTCCAGTGAACATTCTGCTTCAGTGTCAAATTATAATGGAAAGGTTTGAAAGTCGGCTCCTCCTGGCTTCACATTACGAATTGGCACCATCCCTAGTGTTTTAAATCCAGCACTCTGTCACTTCTTTCAATGAGAATCAACAACTGGCAGATGATCTTAATGACTTTTACTGTAGATTTGGAAAACAGATATTATTTTTCCCCGCACCAAAGGCACCCTGAAAGGAGTGTTGTTTGGACACCTCTCTATGTAAATGTATATGTTAATTAAGTATTATTCATATTAATAATTATTATTAATATTACACAACAATGAGGGGAATAAACACCTCCATTTATTCATTTTAATAATCTTTATTCATCTGGAACTATTATTTTGGTTTGTGAGCCCCTATCCCCCTGCCCACACCTGCACTGAAAAAAAGAAATAACTAAACTCAAATCGATTGTTTGTAGTGACATGCGCCAGGTCTTCTCACTCACTCACTCTCTCTCTCTCTCTCACACCGAGAGAATAAAAGAAGGAAAGCACCAGGACCAGACAGTACTTTTACGTGTCACCAGCCTGCCTTAAAACCTGTGCTGACCAGCTGGCCCCCATCTTCACAAAGATCTTCAACAGATCCACTGATTAATTAACCATGAGTTTTAAAGTGAGGTTAATGGTAAAACTGTGTGAAGTCACCCCATGCTTCAAATTCTCCACCATCATCCCCAACAAATTAATTACTTTATATTGTCCCAACCTTTTCGCTGTCTGTGTTTTAGAAACCCAAAATTACCTAATTGACTACAGACCTGTGGCTCTAACGTCTGTGGTCATGAAATAATTTGAAAGACTGGTTTTGGCTTATCTTCCAGAAGGTGGAAAGGTTTGAAAGACCTCCCATCCCCCAGCACTTACTGGACCCCCCCTGCACCTCTCCACACAACAAATAACACCTCCAGTTTGCCTAATAAAAGATGGCAGAGCAAACAGGACCAGACAGTCTGTGGATGATGTCTTCAGTCAGCATGGCTCCACCATCATCCCCGACTGCACTTCATCCTGCAGAATCTGGACAGACCAGGGACTTATGTGAGAATCCTGTTTGTAGACTTCAGCTCCACTTTTAACACCATCATCCCGGACACCCTTCAGAATAAACTGACACAGCTCTCCGTCCCCACCTCCGTCTGTCAGTGGATCACCAGCTTCCTGACAGACAAGCAGCAGCTTGTGAGGCTGGGAAAATTCCCATCCAGCACCCGTACGATCAGCACTGGAGCTCCTCAGGGCTGTGTTCCCTCCCCACTGCTCTTCTCCTGTACACGAATGACTGCACATCCAAAGACCCCTCCGTCAAGCTCCTGAAGTTTGCAGACGACACCACACTGATCGGCTTCATTCAGGATGGTGACGAGTCCGCTTACAGACAGGAGGTTAAGGAGTTGGCTGTCTGGTGCAGTCTTAACAACCTGGAGCTTAACATGCTCAAAACAGTGGAGATGATCGTGGACTTCAGGAGAAACCCCCCTGCTCTCCCCCGCTCACCATCATAAACAGCACTGTGACTGCAGTGGAGTCATTCAGATTCCTGGGCACCACAGTTTCTCTGGACCTGAAGTGGGACAATCACATTGAGTCCATGGTGAAAAAGGCCCAGCAGAGGCTGTACTTCCTTCACCGACTGAAGAAGTTCAACCTGCCACAGGAGCTCTTGATAAAGTTCTACTCTGCCATCATTGAATCCGTCCTCTGCACGTCAATAACTGTCTGGTTCAGCTCAGCTACCAAATCTGAACTCATAAGACTACGGAGGGTAGTCTGGACTGCTGAGCGAATCATTGGTACAACCCTCCCCACTCTCCAAGAACTGCACTTATCCAGAGTGAGCAAAAGAGCTGGAAAAATCACTCTAGACCCCTCACATCCAGCACACTCCCTCTTCGAACTGTTACCGTCTGGTCGACGCTACAGAGCTCTGAGCACCAGAACGACCAGACACAGAAACCATTTCTTTCCACAAGCAATCCATCTCATGAACACTTGCCATTAAACATGGAACATGCAACACTATTATACAATTATTTATTCACCAAAGACACCTATTTTTTTATTTCAAATTTGCACATGTCAGACCTCACACATAATTGTCTGTATTGTATATTGTGTTTTTGCCATTTTGTACATTGCCTATTTGTATATTGTTCTTTTGTTGTCTGTGTCCTTTCCGGTCACTGTCATTCTGTTGCACTGTGGAGCTTCTGTAACTATAACAAATTCCTCATATGTGTAAACATACCTGGCCAACAAAGCTCATTCTGATTCTGAATAAACTTCACATAGAAAACATTTATTTAATCTGGAATTTAACATGTTTGTATATTCAAGCAATGAAGAGATCCATTTAAGATAATTTTTGTCATTAAAAATTTAATTATAAATATTGACGTTTCAGTTTGTCTCAAGATATTGAGTTTTTGCTAAAAACCTTTATTTGTGTATTTTTATACCTCTTTATTATACTAAAGGTAACGTTTGGTCTGTTATATTTGCTCTATTCCTTGCTTCCTGTCTACAGCATTTGCATGGGTATGAATGGAAGTCAATTGAAAGAAAAAGTGTAGTGTGGAATAAGACTTCCGGGTTGGACATCGACAAGATGGCAGCATAGAGCTAGCGCTCCCGGTTAGAGTAGTTTTGAAAACTCCCTAAGATCATTAAATTAGCAATCTAAGTTATCTACATCATATAAATAAAAGGGGAGTAAGATGGAAACTAGGTGCAAAACTAAGAAAATCACGCAACCTGCAGAGAAACAAGACGATGACTCTGCGCACTCTCTCCCTGGCTCACAAACAAGTGGCCATGAGGGAGAATCAGTGTTTCCGCCAGCGAGACCGTCGACTTGAGCCTTATTCTTAGGGAATTAAGGGACTTTCGTCGGGATAACAAAACTCAACTCGAGGACATTAAAGCAGAAATTTTGAATAACAATGCTAGACTGGAGGAGGTGGAGGGCCGAGTCGTGACAGCAGAAGAGAGGATTCAAAACGCAGAAGAGGTACTCGCAGGCTTGTTGAAGTTACACACCAAAATGGAAGAGAAACTCACGGACGTAGAGGGGCGTTCCAGACGGAACAATGTTAGAATATACGGAGTTCCCGAAGGTGCCGAGAAGGACTTTCCGATAATGGCCCTATTTCTAGAAAATCTAAGCCTACCGGAGGACACATCACTTCAAATTGAACCTGCTCATAGAGCGCTTGGCAGAGAGCCACCGGCGGACGCATAACCGCGATCGATTGTGGTTAAATTTCTAAGTTTCACGATCAAAGAACAGATACTTCAACAGGCCTGGCAGATGAGAGGATTCTCCTGGCAAGGAAAGCAGATCAGCTTTGATAATGATTACGCCCCTCAAGTGCTAATGAGAAGGGAGTACACAGAGATACGCAAGGTTTTGAAAGACAGAGAAGTGAAATTTAAAACATTGTACCCTGCTTGTTTGAAGATGCTCTATGAAGATAAAGTGAAGCTATACAACACGGTCGAGGAGGCATCGCAAGAAATGTCAAAGAGAGGATTCCCGGTGCAGCCCATCAGCCACCCGAACACCCTCAAGGAGCAGATTCAGTGAATTTCGTGGCAGAGATGTGGCCGGAGCACGGGCAGACGCGATCCCCAACAGAGAAGAGGGCCAACTTTCAAGGAGAAGCTGCAATCTTTCCGTAGAAAGGACGGGAGTTGGCAATCTTAATAATTTATGCACGGTCCCAACTCTCTTCCTACCTTAATGGTAAAGCGGTGAATACGGAGATGAGAAGGATTATGCCATTTCGGACTGACACATTCGGGACTGGCAAAGGTATTTGAGTGAAAAGGGGAAAAAAAGAGAGATGCAACGTCTTTATACATTTTGTTTGAACAACCTAGTTGTCAGTGTATTATTGAATAATCGAGACATGTTGTATGGATAGCTCAAAGGGTTCTTGTTTAACTGCTATCCACAAGGGCCCCTTCTTTAAACTCATAAAGAGGGGTTTTCCCTTGGAGCCTATAAGTGTCAGCACAATTACAGTCGTGGTAATGACTTCAGTTATGGAAGTTCACTTTACGTTGTACATGTTCATTAACATTTCAAATTTGTTGATTATTGATTTGTTTCAGTTTGTTCCGTTGAAAGGGGATGCTATCTGTTAAAACACCTTTTGTTAGTATTTTATAAATTGACTAAAGTATGAAGATTGCTTCTTTTAATGTCAATGGCGTACTTAGTCCAGTTAAGAGAGGAAAGATTCTGTCCAAATTAAAGAAGGCTAGAGCAGAGTTTGTGTTCCCATCTCAAATGATACAGAACATTCAAAACTAAACAAAATGGGTTTTAAGGAGGTACACTTTGCATCCTATAAATCTGTACGTAAAAGAGGAGTGGACATACTTATATCCAAACAATTAAATTATGAACATATGTCAGAAATAAAAGACAAGGAATGAAGATTTGTATTGATAACAGGAAGAATAGAGGGAACTTTAACAAGTTTTTTAAATGTCTATGCTCCCCCAGGATCTGAGTGGAATTTCTACCGTGAAATATTTGATTTAATAGTTACTAAAGTCCAAGGAATTTTAATATGCGGAGGTGATTTTAACATACGACTAAACCCTAAGTTGGACTGTTCTAGAAGCACTATGGAATTAAAGACACTGATTAAAAAGGCGAATAGCTTGTTGAAAGAGATAGGTATCATAGATGTATGGAGAGAATTAAATCCCAGGGTTCGCGATTACACCCACTATTCTCATCCCCATACAACGTATTCTAGAATAGATTATTTCTTTATTTTTAATAAGGATCTGCATCTGGTTGAACATTGTGAAGTGGGCACGATGGATATCTCTGATCACAGTCCTATTTATATGTCTGTGGGTCTGAATAGGAAACCTAATTCTACAGTTTGGAGAATGAATTCAGATATCTTAAACCACTCCCAAATCAAGCAAACTTTAGAAAATGAGATAAAATCTTTTGTGGAGATGAACGATAACGAAGAGGTGACACCATAAACAGTCTGGGATGCACTAAAGGCAGTAGTAAGAGGTAAAATTATATCCATCACATCTAATTTAAAGAAACTTAGAAGGTAGACACTACAAGACCTTGAAATTAAACTAAAAAGACTACAGAATGAACACGGATAGAATGAATCATAAGGTGAACCAAGATATTAAAAAACAGTTAAAGAAATAGATTAAATATATTCTAAAGAATTACAAAAGAAACTTCTGTTCTTAAAACAAAGATACTATGAAACGGGGGAATCATTAAAATTATTATCCTACAGATTAAAGAAACAACAAGCAGATAGAGCTATCAATAAAATCAGGAATACTCAAACAGGGGAGATACAATGTCAGCTTGAGCAAATACAATAGAGTTTGGAAATTTTTTTATAAAGTTTTGTATTCACAACCTAAAATTAATAATGATGTGCAGATATACTTATTCTTAGCCTCATTAGAGTTACCAGGAGTTGTCAGAGGAACAAAATAAATCTTTATTAACTGAAATTACAATGGAGGAGTTAAAAGTAGCCGTGGCAAGACTAAAGACAGGCAAATCACCAGGAGCGGACCGCTACCCTGCGGAAAAGTACAAATCCATGGTCGATCATTTAGCCCCAACTTTATTAAAGGCTTACAACTGGGTGGTACAAAAAAGGGAAATCCTACCTTCATGGAGAGAGGTGATTATCTCGGTCATTTTAAAGGAGGGAAAAGACAAGTTGGAATGTGGTAACTATCGGCCAATTAGTGTTCTAAATGTTGACTATAAGGACTATAACTTCTTTGAGGGGTATGAGGCCATTTCTGGTTACAAACTGAATGTCTCCAAAACCCAAATATTAACATTTAATTACGATCCACCTAGACAAATTAAAAAGAAATACAAATTAAATGGGATACAAAATCAATTAATTAGGAGTAAATCTGTCTGGAGACTATTCCAAATTATTTGATTTAAATTACAGTCCCTTGAATAAAAAAATTAAATCTGATTTATTACGTTGGAACCTTATTCATCTCTATAGTCTAAGTTACAAAGCAGATTCAGTGCGGATGATCATTCTACCAAAATTATTATACTTATATCAGACACTTCCTGTAGAAATTTCGAATCAACAATTTACAGAATGGAATAAATTAATATCTAGATTTTTATGGCAGGGTAAAAAAAAACCAGAGTAAGATTTAAAACATTACTACTAAGTAAAGAAAAAGGTGGGTTAGGCCTCCCATGCTTAACAACAATATTATTATGCGGCCATTACAATTAAGGCCATTGGTCTGCTGGAGCAGTCCAGTATATTCAGCAAGATGGATTGAAATAGAAAGCGGGATAATGGAAGAGTCTCCGTTATCTGCCCTTATTGCTGATAACAAACTAAGAAGTAGAATGATTAAGGAAACAAACCCATGGATCAATTTATTATTTAAAATTTGGCATCAAGCAAAGAAAATGGGTGGTTTGGAAGATGCATCGAAAATATTAAGATGGTGTGCCTTTGATACTGATTTTGTCCCGAACAGAATAGATGACCGCTTTCGAATCTGGGCTAAGCTATGAATTTCAAATTATTACACATTTTTCAACAAGGGCAAAATCCAAAGCTTTGAGTCGCTAAAGGGAAAATATGGGCTTAATCAAAGTGATTTCTATAGATATCTTCAAGTAAGGCACTATATTGAATGTAATATCAAATCAGAAATATTTAAATTAGTCCAGACAGGGATAATAAGTGTTCTTATCAGTATGTAAGACTCAATCATGTAATAAGATTATCTCAAAATAATATAATGGATTTCTCCAAACTGTACCCGAAAACACATTTTATGTCAGAGACAAATGGAAAATGGAAGGGAATTTTAGTATCTCAGATGAGGATTGGGAGAAAATTTGTAAAACAAATGGAAATCTACAAGCTCAGCCATGTGGAGAGAATTTTGTTGGAAGAATGTTATTAGGTTCTTTATTACACCATCACAGAAAAAAACACCAAGGGAAGGGTAGCTGCTGGAGATTATGTGGGGGAAAAGGAAGCTAACCACTACCATATTTTTTGGGGGGTGTCAGAAACTAACCCCATATTGGCAAGAGATTAAAAGAAATTTGGAAGCTATTTTTGAAGTAGAGATTGTATTTAATTGTGAATCTCTATATCTGGGTAAGATAAACGCAGATGGGTGGAACAATAAGGATAAAAATTGTTGTTAATTCTCCTGGCGGCTAGAAAAAAAGTAATTACAAAAAAAATGGCTAAAGCCAGAGTCACGCACAGTTGAAGAATGGATTGATACAATACACATATGTGATGGAAAAACTTTTCATTAAGAACTCCGATAGAAGATTTTTTACTCATTTGGAATAAATGGATAGATTATATTAAACCGGTACGCCCAGATTTTCTTGAATTGTAACAGATCTTTTAAGGTATCTTTTGGTACGAGTTGTAAGCAATAGCTCCCCATGTTCTTTTGTTTATAGTTGTTGTTCTTATGAGGAAGAAAATATAATGTGTATGTAACTTTTGAGAAATTTGTTTTCAAGATTGAGGGCATACATACTCTGTCCATAGTAACATTAATATGTATGTTTTTCCATTTTTTTCTTTCTAAGAAATGAAATGATCTATGCATTTTCCCTCTGAAAAAAATAAAATACAAAAAAAAGTGTAGTGTGAGCAGTTTGTACTTGTGTCTATCAAAAGGTAAACATTGTCCATGGTGATTATATTTGCTCGTAATTATCGTGAATCTTCTGAAATGAGACTTTGCAATATGTGACAGAAAATCATGAAGAAATTAAGAAAAGTGGGGCCAGATTTCAGCAACAGTATTTGATCATTGTGACCATTATGATAACTTGGCTGCAGGTGTAAACGGACTGTGGGCAATTACTTGTTTTCTTCCTGCAAACCTGTGACTTTCTTTCTGCTGTGGAACACAAATGATGTTTTGAAGATTGTTTCAACCATTTTAGTCCATGCAGTGAACATCAGTGTGATCCAAAACAACACCAGAACCACTGACTTTCATTATATAAACAAAAAAAAGTTTGTCACATACAACCAGAGTTCCTGAAATGTTGGATCACTTTTTAAATTTGAATAAATGAAAACTAAAATACTTTCAAGTCACATGAGCCAATATTTTATTCACAATAGAGTATAGAGAACATAACAAATGTTTAAACGGATAAATGTTACACTTATCCACTAAATGAGCTCATTTCAAAATTTGATGCCTGCTACAGGTCTCAAAAAAGTTGACACGGGGGCAACAAAGAGCTGAAAAAGCAAGACATTTTGAAAAGTTTCAGCTGGGAGAACATCTAGCAATTAAGTTAATTGACATCAAGTCTGTAACATAAAAGGGATGTCTTAGAGAGGCAGAGTCTCTCAGAAGTAAAGATGGGCAGAGGCTCTCCAATCTGTGAAAGTGCTTAAAAAAATTGTGGAATACTTTAAAAACAGCGTTCCTCAACGTAAAATTGCCAAGGCTTTGCAAATCTCATCATCTACAGTGCATAACATCAAAAGATTCAGAGAAATCTCTGTGCGTAAGGGACAAGAGTCTGGGTGCTGAATTGGCCTGCTTGCAGTCCAGATCTTTCACCTATAGAGAACATTTGGCGCATCATTAAACAAAAAATACGTCAAAGACAACCATGAACTCTTCAGAAGCTGGAAACCTATATCAGGCAAGAATGGGACCAAATTCCAACAGCAAAACTCCAGAAACCATAACCTCGATGCCCAGACGTCTTCAAACTGATTTGGAAAGAAGAGGAGATGCTACACCATGGTAAACATGTCCCCGTCCCAACTATTTTGAGACCTGTAGATGTCATACAATTTGAAATGAGCTCATTTTGTGCATAACATTGTAAAAACAAATTTGAATAAAAGATTGGCTCACGTGAATCGAAATTCTTTTAGTTTATTTTATTCAAATTGAAAAAACGTTCCAACATTTCCAGAATTCGGTTGTAGGTTTGGAACAACATGAGGGTGAATACAATTACAGAAATGCCTTTTAAGTTCTTCAAATAAAGAAATGGACACAGTGGCTGTGCAAATTTGCACATTCTGCTTTATTCAGCTGTGCTTGCTGCGTATTACTGAGGCTCAGCTCATGCTCTGTATCTAAATAAAGCTGGTCATGGTCCAAAGTTATTTCCTTACAACTGTTTACAGGTCTACCTCTTACCCACTCCCCAGAGCACATGGCAAAACACACTCAATACTCCACATGCAAACCCTATAAACACATTTGTCCTTCAATGCTGTTAAATTGGTTTATGCAGTCTGCTGTTTTAGAATTAGACCAGTTCGCTCACCCATGTGAGATAAGAGCACTTCAATCTAATCTTCCCTCATTTCCTGTGGCAGATAAGGGCATGGATCTCTCTGTGCGGGAGGACTTGGAGGACACCTGTCTGAGAGATTCAATCAGCATCGCCTCAACAGATTCCTTCGTCTCTGCTGCAGAGGTGAGATGGAAGTCTTTGTGCCAGTCAGCTGGTGTGGCATGTGCTGGACAGTTTGAACCTTACTAACAGGTTGCTGTACATCAGTCACATTTCACAGACCTCTGTTCCATATGGGATTCAACATACATGTTTTATTTTGGGCTATTCGGCACTCACTGTTGCCAGCACAGGCTTTCAGATCACATTTAACTCCCATCATGTGTAGTCTACAATCATAAAAAGCATCATGGTATTGGACATGCATTATGGTTTTCTTAATTTATCATGTTAAATACAGTTTTCAAGTAATCCTTGATTTTACCATGGTACTGTGAGAGTACTTTAAGGGTAATAATCCTGTGTAATTTAAATCTGTCCCCCATTTCATTATTTAATCACTTTGTGAGACAACGTTATTTGTGGACACAGGCACCATACTATGTATAAGAAATATACACAACTTTAAAGAATTATGCAGAAAAGTCTTAAATCTTGTGATCTGATTCAGTTATATGAGCACAGAGAGATGAGTGCCCATGCGCTGGGGTCACTGTGTCATCACCCCTTCTATGAGGACGCCCTGCAAATGGCTGAAGAAGGACAGATCTCCTGTCGAGTGCTACGGTGAGTCGAGTATGTCAGGTATGGGGGACCACAGAATACCTGATTGGCCAATCAGAATCTAGTTTTCCATATAGTTGTGTAATAAATAAATGTGTTCATAATCACAGGGTGTGTCTCAAACAGCTCCCTAGCTCGTGAATCAGTATATCGTTTACACAAATAAATACATTTAAGTAATAAATAAATGTGTTCATAATAATCACAGGGTGTCTCTCAAACAGCTCCCTAGCTCGTGAATTAGTATATCGTTTACACAAATTCAGTCACTTGTTCCTTGGCTCACTGCACTTTGGGACAATGAATACTTAATTTCTTTTGTCTTTTCAAATATTCTATCGCGTGTTATATTTATCGATTTGGCTTGTGTGGTTTGATTTGCACTTCAGAAATGTGATGTAATTTCCGGCAAGGGAGCATAGTGAGCACCAATTCTCCCTAGTTTTTGTAGTGCATTGTGGGATTTTTGTGGGAGCAAATGTTCCAGTGCACTGAAAGGAATTTGCGATTGAGTCAGCCCTTAAAATGGCCAACTCCCTGATAAGTGCCCTGACTACTGAACTAGGGAGCTGATTGAGACGCACCCACAGTAATCAGTTCTTCAATTCATATAGTTAATTCGATTAACTATAGATAGTATTGTTGACTTCAATCATGTTCATAGGTGCGTGTGCATTGGATATTTGAATGTATGTACTTTCAAACTGATTTAAAAGCATGAACAAATTTGTTTGTTTGCATACATTTCTGAAAATATTGTGCAGAGCTGAGTTCTATTTTAAGTTGATATGTTTGTTTTATGTAGACTGTGTTGTTCACTGGCCTTTTTTTTTTTTTTTAAACAGAACTGAAATGCTTGAATGTCTTGGAGACACTGACTTCCTGGCAAAGCTGCACTGTATACGGCAGGCGTGTCAGGTAAAAAAGATTTCTTTCGCATGTCCTGAAAGTAAAAAAAAAATTCTAATGAGTTTAGTGGGTTTAAATGGAGAGTTCACCCACAAATGAAAATTCTGTCATTTACTCACCCTCAAGTAGTTCCAAACCTGTATGAATGTCTTTGTTCTGCTGAACACAAAGGAAGATATTCTGAAGAATGTGGGAAACAGAGCAGTTCTGGGTACCATCGACTTCCATAGTATTTTTTTTTCCTACTATGGAAGTCAATGGTGCCCCAAAACAGCCTGGTTACAAACTTTCTTCAAAATATCTTCCTTTGTGTTCGACAAAACAAAGAAATTCATACAGGTTTGGAACTACTTGAGGGTGAGTAAATGATGACAGCATTTGCATTTTCGGGTGAACTATCCCTTTAAGACCAATGATTGCTATCTAATTGTACTGTTACTATGTTATAGTACTGGCCTGGTTTTAATGTTACTTTAGCCGCTTTTCCACTATCGGGCCAAACGGTTCTAAGAACTGTCAGGTACGGTTCTCAGTTGTATTTCCACGTGAGCCTGGTACGGCGCGGCACGATTGCAAACCGTTCTCGGCCCGCAATTCTTGGCACGGTTAGAGAGCCGTGCTGGTAGAGTGCTGTGCGTGACGCCGCCACTCAGGATCAGGGCCCGGTTGCATAAAGCAGTGGTTCTCAAACTTTTTCAGGAGGAGGCCCCCTTGTGTAGAGTGAATCCTTTTGTGTGCATTTTGTACTTGATTGTAGCGCTGGATTCTGTTTCCTTTCTCTGAAATATACAAAATCTACATTTCACTTGTTATAAAACAGTTTTGACAGTTAACAATAATATTGTCTCAACGGATACTGAATTGTGTGTAGATGATGAATACTGGTTGTTAGTGCATTATATGTATTTTTTCAAAAATGCATGCTCCGGATGAAAGATAGTTTACAGTGCTTCAAGCATCAAGTGTGCACTGTGGTCTGCCATCACTATATTCCATAAAGCCATATTTTAATGTACGATTCGTCAAATTTACGCAGTTTTGTTTTTTCACGCTGGGCTCTTCTGTATTTACCTTCTCAGCTGAGACACTGCATCCTCTATCTAAAAACTTGGCCATTTTAAATAGTCTTAGCATTTATCAGCGTGTTCATGTCGTTGTGTTCACTAGTACGTCAACGGTTTGGTGACGTTTCAGCATAGAGTGCTGTGTATAATTGATATTTTTTTAAATACATAGTTCACATAGGACAATTCTAACTTACAGGTAAAATCATTTTAAAAAATAATTTCATATTCTAGAATTTCTTTGCGGCCCCCTAGCGCCATCTTGCAGCCCCCAGTCTGTCATAATAAAGGGTCATACCCCTCATTCTCTTATTAAGGGAAACAGTTCCAACAGCGACCCAGGTTTATTAAAAAAATTCATCTTTGGACAACAAATCAAAATCTCTCATTCCTGTCCATATAGAGGGTTTCAGGGACTAACGTGAATAAATCTATATTTAAATGCAAAGATACAATATAGTTGTTTTATTCGTATCCAGAACAAGGCGATGTGAACATTATGAAGCGCTAAACACTCATATGCAGTGTATATTTAATTCATACTCAAAACCGGAGGGCGCTGTCGTGCTGAAAGTCCAATCCGGACTCATAGAAGTATCTTATGATGCGATCACTGCAGCTAAACTGAATAAAAAGCACAATAAACACACGATTGAGACAATATATGGTTTGTGTGTTTTTCCAAGTCATTTCCAGGTAATAGGTAGGAAAATACAGGAATTAAATTATAGAATATAAATGTGTTCGAGTGTAACGCACTCACGTTTGAGCTATTATGTGCTGTCTGTAATTCGATCAACGTGAACAAATGCCTAAATTAAAATCTGTTTAATAAAGCGGCCGATGGTGTCTTGTAGAAGACTTTTGGATTGAATCTGCTCGCTGTGAAACAGGTGACATTTTCCATACCTTATGTTATACTTGGGAAAATGACGGTTAAGGGGCTTTATGCAACACTTAATGGGCTTTAAGAAATTCTAAGGGTTTATGTTGTTTCACCTCAAGAAACCCTTAAGTGACATTTTAGGGATATTTTATGCAACGCCCTTAAGTGTAAGGGAAACGTAAGGGCTATCTTAAGGGAAAATTACACTTAAGGTGTTTTATGCAACCGGGCCCAGTCACTTGTCTGTTGCCTGGCTGCTAGTTTCTACATAGCTTGCGAAGCGCGCTATTTTGAGCAATGCAAACAAATCAAATCAAAAGAAATTTCTGATCATCCTCCATAAAGCAGTGGTTATTTACACCTTGTAGCATATGTAAACACTTGTTACCACGGCAACGACTGACGCATTTGAATTGCATTCCAAAGAGATCCGTTATCAGCCCCGCAGTGGAAAACGTTACCATAATCTCGGATCAGCGCAGAGTGGAACGGTTATGCAAAGAGAACCGTTCAGCACGATGGTGGAAAAGCGGCTTTTGAAGCATTTTGTTTCAAGTTGTCAAGTTAAATTTAGTTCATGTTAATGGTCTAGCATTGGGCAGATTAAGTTGCAGTCTGTGGTCCTGTCCCAAATGGCACCATAAGCCCTCACAGTAGAGGTCTGCATTCGCAGGAACCAACCAGATTTCTTGCGGAGAGGGATTACATTCCCGAATAAAATGCTGTAGCGGTTAGTAACTCTGGTGTAATTTGAACGGGAGGTCTACCAATATCCTGTTCCCGAGGTCCTTTCAGGACAGCTTGTCTGTGCTTTGTTCTTCTTGACCACCGGTACAGGTGCACTCAGGACTGTTGTGCATGAACCAGTGCTTTCTGCATCCCGCCGTTTTTTTTTTTTTGCGAGGTCTGTGCGCAGCACGTGCATAACGATGCTCAGAGCAGGCTGTAGCCTACCGGTGGTAAATATATGGCCCTCAGACAGAACAGGCAGGTTGTCGATGAGTGACAGAGCAGAATAAGGATGGACCTAAGTGTGGATGCGCTGTCCTTGAAGGACATTCAACTCAGTTTTGTTTATATTTTGCTTAGCCTATCATTTTAAATGACAGATGTTGTAGCCTATTTATTTATTACTTTTTCTAGTGTGTACAGCAAAATGTTAAACTAATTTAGTATTTTGACAAGACAAATAAAAATAGCTAATAGGCTCATTTTTACTTTTTTACTTTTTTCTCTGACACTTCCTTTCCTATTGTGTTGTAAATGTTAAACAAAATGTATCTAGACAAGACGAATACAAATAATAAATAACATGTGTACATTTTTATTTTCTTTGTGACACTTTTTTCATGCTGTGTTGGCAGCAAAATGTTAAACGAATTTAGTCTCTTAAGACAAAATTCGTTTAACATTTTGCGGTCAATAAATGCAAGACTCTTGACAAGATGAATAAAATAATAAATGCAATTTTACGCAGACGACTTTTATTTGTTACCTCATCTCTTTTTCAGTAGCGGAAATTTGAATGTGAGATTCTGTAAACAAGATCTATATTTATCGGGAACGGTCGGGTCAGGAAGAAAATTATTCTAAGCGGACAGCGGGTGAACAAAGAGTGAATACATAGCAGGTGCGGGTGGGTGCAGAATATAACCTTGTGGGAGCGAGACTAAACAAAATAGTCCCGCGCAGACCTCTTCCTCACAGTCCTCCTCAGGGTTGCCAGGTCTGCGTAACAAAACCAGCCCAATTGGTACTCAAAAAATACTGCAACAGCATAAAAGTATCCCACATCCGTGGAAAAACTTGGTCTTCGTCCTAGTCCATGCTTTGGTTACTCAATGCCACTTTGACTGTTGGGTTGAAGTCAGCTGTGGAGCTCACCTCAGTGCACGTGCTCTGCAGAACTGTCCATCACAGGTGAAAGCATAATATGGGCACTTGTGAGTACCTAAAATGACAAATAGGACAATCATGGACATGTGCATGTGGTATCCATTGTTAAGACCACACGTGTGCATTTGGAATGGGGCCTGTGGGGGAAAACTTTTAAACTCTACATTGTATTTTAATTCAGGTCATCTTATGTGAAAGAGCAACTAGAGCATTTCTGGCTGACACAGGAAAGAGGATATTGTCTTCAATAATTGTTAAAGCAAGGAAGGTAAGTCCCTTTCTTTCTTTCATGTGGCCCTATATGAACAGTCCCCATCCCAACTGACGTGTGGTTTGCAGAGCCCAAAGAGATTTGAGGAAGTGTTTGAAGACATGATCTGCTTTCTGGAGCAAACGGACCATTGGGAGAACACAGAAATTGAGCTTTCTGCAAGAGGGGTGAGACATGTCTTATACAGATACAAGACCTGCCCTGGATATTAAACATTACAAAAATGAAATAGCTAATTTTGTTTAAAGTTTTACCTTTTCTAATCTTCAGGTTAAACATCTGAACTTCTATGACATTGTTCTTGACTTCATCCTTATGGACTCATTTGAGGATCTTGAGAATCCACCTATCTCTATTCAAAATCTGGTCAACAATCGTTGGCTCAACAACTCTTTCAAAGAGACGGTGCGTAAAGAAACTCTAGCATTAGATCTTATTTCAGCAAAATCACAATTTGGTTGCACATTAATATTTAATAAAGCTGTATTTTACCATCATAGGCCGTTGCATCAAGTTGTTGGTCGGTTCTGAAGCAGAAGAGGCAACATATGAAGGTATTGTTGTGCCAGAGAAAATCAGTTCTATCTCTCCAGACAGCCAGACTTGAAAGATTTGAAGAAAATCTAATATTTTTTGTTAATATTTCATTTTGTGTGTACAGGTTCAAGATGGCTTCATTGCACATTTCTATGCAGTGTGTGAACAAATAAGTCATGTCTTGGCCTGGGGGTTTCTAGGCCCTAAAAGTTCCCTGCACGATTTCTGCTGCTTCTTCAAGGTAAGCTGTAATTTGATGACCTCTGTCTCTCTTAAAGCACGTCAGCTTCAGATGGCATGCCTACAGATGCTGACAGTCACATGCATATGTGCTATGACTAGTAAAGAGGAAGAAATTATTGGTTCATGACATTCAAGTGTTGCAGTCTGAACTGAGACCGCTACAGCGGTCACTGAACTTGTGACACGAGACCCAACTAAGACCCGCTAGATTTAAATCAGCACCGCCAGCGAAGGAGCGGACGCAGCTTTTGTTTGAACAAGATTGTCACCACATTAAAAAGCTTTACGACTTAGATTAAAAAGATTCTGCTAGCTCTTTGTTCAAGTAGGGTAGTTATTTTAATCTGGCCCTGGAGGTCCACTGTCTTGCAGAGTTTAGGCCAAACCCTGATCAAACTTACCTACCTGTAATTTTCTAGACCCTGATTAGCTTTACTTGGGTGTCTTTGAGTAGATATTCATTTTTGCTGGGTTGTGGCCCTCTATGGCTGGATTTGAGAAACCCTGAGCAGGCTGAAATAATATAGTTTGCCAGGCCCAGACGTAATACTGATGATCAGGGGTCTGTTGGGTATCTTATGGCGCTTTTCCACTGCACGGTAACATCGTCGTAGATTGTCACCACAGCAATGGTAAAAAGCTGTTGCCACAGAGCAGGTGTGCTGCGGTACTTGATTAGTTAACTATTCATGTAGCGTGTTCTGTAAAGTGAATTATCAATAAACGTTTGAATATTTCAAAATTTACAATGTAATGGTTTTTATAATCGTGGCATTAATCATTTGTCTTTTTTAAGAGTTCATTACGTGCTCATACAATAATACATATTTAATATAGTCTAGAGGTACACTTATTCGATTTTTTAATTGAAGCAAAACACACATACAAAGGTAAAAATATAGCAAGTTCAAAAGTATATACATAAGGCTTTTTCCTTCGGCGTCGCGCCATCAAGCTCTCACTGGATCCGCTCCTCGGCTATCAACGAGAGGAACGTCTGAACTTCCTCAACAGACAACGACACTGTCTTTGTGGTTGATAGGCCAAACCCTGATCAAACACCTACCTGTAATTTAAATTAGCGGGTCTTAGTTGGGTCTCGTGTCACAAGTTCAGTCACGCAGTAGATATTCGATTTTCTCCGGCCAATCAGTGATCAGTAGAGTGTGGCCCTCTATCACACTTTGTTAACGGTACGGATCGCTTGAGAACCCTGAGCCGAGGTGGTACTAAAAAATATAGTTTGCCAGGCCCAGACCCAGTGGAATACCCCCCAAAAGTGATGATCAGGGGTCTGTTGAAAAGTATCCATTAGACTCCCAATAAATAATATTCACCAAATGCCTTCAATGTCAGCTTTGTTTAATGTTGTCAGACATTCAGGAACAAAATTGTTTTATCTTTTGTCGACAGGAACAGGTGCTGTTCTTCGTGAATGACATTTTTGATCTGGATAAAGTGTGTTACTCTAGTCTGGACACTCTGGCTGAGGACATCTTGCACCTGCTTCACAGGCGTTCTGAACTGCTCCTTGCCTATCTGGGCACCGACATGATCAGTCACCTAAATGGCTGTAGTGGCACACCTTTGCACCCGTTACCCAGTGCTTTGCTGGAAGCACAGGTTCAGTGAGCTAATCTGTCTCATCCTCCACATTTTCATTGATGTTTAACTTGTTGCCTACAGCTGCTAAGTTGACTGCACATCACGTCTTCCAAGTCATTATTAGAGCCATGTTAATGCAGCATAAAGTTTGTGTAGTGATTAAAATAAAGCGGGTAAGAAGGGACAGAAATGTATTTTATGTCTTTCTTGTGGTTTTCCAGTAGATTTTATTTTTTACAAGGAATGATGAGTTTTTGGCTCCTTGATGTTTTGAGACAAACGCTTTCACTCATAATTTTGAAAAAAAGATGTTAAAAAGGTCACTCAAGTGTCCAAAGTTTTTGTGGGACTTAGTGTTCACCACTGGCCATGAATTTAGTTTAGACTTCCCGACTCTTAATGATGCCATGAGAATTGTAACAGCTGGCTGTTATGAATTTAAGTTATTACATGTATTGTGACTTGTAACTCAACCATCTAGTATATTCTGTAATATGTGGAGTTGAAGCTGTATTTTGTTCATAACATGTTAAGCCAGTATACAAGTATGTATTAGTTGAACACTGAAATCACTAAATGAAAAATAAAAACCTCAAAGCCAATTTTAATGATTACAATTTTATTGATGACAATGGCAAAAATCTTTAACATTTCAGACCAACTATTCTCAGCAAAAATCAAAAGTACATTCAACAACTTTAACAGTTCATGAGTTTTACCTCAAAGGCATGCTCCAAATTTCTCAGATAGCCTCCGATTTTCTCTTCGTTTTTAGACCCCCACGAATTCTGTTGTGAATAATTTGCTCAAAAGGAAACATCTTGCATGCATACAAAATGATATGCAGCAATGGATAAAGACTAAGTTTAAAAAACTGTAACTGACAAACAAAAACCAGCCTGGCAAATGTCTACAAAAAAAAAAAATTCCTGGTCATGGTCCACCTGTACAGCATTGATGCACATAAAATCCCTACACTTATCAACAAAAGGCAAAGAATGTACTCAAAGCATTTCATAGAACCATTAGTCAACCAATAATAAAGAGACATGTGGCTACATTTCTATAATCAAAACTAACTGGCATCACCCTAACAGTAACATTGACTTTGCAATGACAGATTCCTCGTGATATTTTTACCTTATAATTGGAGCCCTTGAACAGTCTACGTTCAGCGGAGGGACACACTCAAAGGATTCCTCCTTACGGACAAACTAGCTCAGGACCTGATTCTACGAACTACGCCTGCAGCATCTTCAACACTGTGAGCGAGAATGAAGGCAGCAATGTGGGATAAACATTAGCACTACAGAGGCGCAACAAGAAAGCTTGCAAACCAATGAAACATGAGCATACATACATTGTACGTCAGTTATCAGTGAGTGCATTCAAAGGGCTAACTCTGGATCATTTCGCATCTGCATGCATTGTGTAAGAGTAGAACAGAACCACACTAAACAGACTTACCAGGAAGCTAACAAATGAGCCAATTCAAATGGTTTCAATTAGAAAAAAAATACAATTCTAGTTAGATTTCAACAGAGGAAAAACATTTGTGAACTACAAGTCAAGGCCATGCAATTTATATGGACAAAAAAAAACATACTTCCAAGAGATCTTAATTCTGACATTTGTGACGTACGTCAGTCTATCTACTACGAGAGACATCCTTCATTAAAACAGCGGCACAAATTGACCTCGGTTTCAAAGGTGAAAAGCAATACAATAGATCACAGGTTCAATCGTTTTGATTTCTTAGGATACTCTTACCTGTGTTATTGCTGCAGAACCTAAGGTGCAAGGTCAGGGATGACACTGCAAGATTAGACATTGCACTGCTCACTACTGAACAGTCAAAATAATATATATATTAAAAACTTGTATCAAATCGACAGCCTCAATGACCTTAGTCACAAACGGGTCAGGCACAGATTAGAAATAGGACATTGATACAAATTAACATTTGAAAGAGGCCATTTGCTAACGGTTTTTATGGGCTATGCAGTATAAAACACATTAAGTCACAAAAAGACAATTTACATGTCTAGTCAATGTTAAATCACACATTCGCAGATGGAAAACGTTGCTTTTTCTACAGACGGACTGACTTGAACAGTGTACAGTTCACAGTTTAATTTAAGTCTGCGAGACAAGTCCTAAATGACTCAAGCAGTGTCAACATGGCAATGATTCAATTTGTTAATATCGCACAATGCTGTTATGGCAAAAAAATAACAGTCCAATGTGAAAAAGGGTCAGGTCATTATTATCTTGAACATGTCAAATCAAAATTATAGCCCTGACATACTTACCCCAAAAAAGGGCAACATTTAGAGATTTATATACATTGCGTTTCATTCAGTCAAAGACAATGCATTGACAGCAAAACAACAAATAGGGCCGCAAAATCATGTACATTTTGTACTTACAGTGGAGAGCTCATTTCACTGGTGTAGGAAGCCAGAGTCTCCAAAAACCTATAGGCCTATATTGGAGGAATGCTAACAGACAATGGGCAGACAAAAAAGTAGTCCATGTTCGCATTCGAGCTTTTTTAATTGTATCAAAACGTTTTTAAAAATGCCAGCAATATTGATAGAAATATATACACAATTTGTGGATTTTAGACATGTAAAATATAGGATGGGGACAAGTAATTTCGCAAAACATAACGGTTGATCAGAACACTTGACCTGCTCTGTAAAAAAGCAGCAAACTTGGAGAACAAACTACAATACTTGCAACATGATTGCACTCACAATATAAAATGGAACAGTTAATATAAAGACGCATACTTGCTTACCGCCTTCCTAATCTCGCCTGTGAGGGAGGAAATGTCTCTCATTAACAGTACACACTACCTCAACAAACCAGGTATAATGCAGTACAAGAATGAGCAACACTACAGCACTGAAGTTATTGCATGAGTCACATACCAAGCCACTTTGCCTTAGATAACCTGCCTACACCTACATCCACAGCAATGACCAGTAAAAAAAAAGAATGCAGCATAAAACAGCTGTCCATGTCAAATGATCTTACTTGTGACTTTAAAATAGACCAGGAAACAAACTAAAAATCAAGGGTAATAGACAATTGAAAAAAAAAAAAAAACAGACGAGCAACATTTTTGTTCTGTAAATTTGCATACCACCCCCACCCGGTCCCGAAACAGGAAATAAAATTCACAAAACATTCTCCACACTTTTGCACCCCACTTACCAACACAGGAGGTTTCATTTGTTTTATTGCAAAACACAACAGGCATATCATATTAAAACTGAGATGATTTACAAGTAAATGACTAGTTTAGTCTCAAAACGACATGAGATACAGGAGATACAGGAGCTGGAATTACCAAAATTACCAGACTAAAAACAAATCGTTAATTTACAAGTGGCAAAACAAAAAGGAAAAATATATATATACTTGACTTTGGAGCTGGTCTGCGATCTAGCTTAAACACTCAAACCAATGAAATAAAGATCTTCATCATGGCGTCTGCATCCAAACATTTAACAAAGGTTTTTTCTGACAATGTAGCATTTACTTTATGTCCACTTCACATTACTGGCCCTGTGCAGAAGAAATACATAAGAAATACACAACATGTTAAGAGCAGAAACATTTAACCATCAACCTCCCAAAAAAAAAGAAAAAAAAAGATAAAAAGCCTGTTTGAGGAGGAAAGAGTTTGGTTATGTGTTGTATCGATGACTCATCTGGAAACCTGCTGAACCTGTGGAAGTAAATGTTAGAAAAAAAGGGGGGTGGACAAAAACTACACTTGCACATCTACCAAGTGAAGAGCGCAAAAGGCAAAGAGTGTTTTAGTGGGAGTGTACCTGCTGAGCCTGGGGTGCAGCTCCCATCGCCTGAGGAGCGCCTTGGCCGTAGTACGCTGCCTGCTGGCGGTAGTATTCTGCCCACGCTGCACTGTAATCTGGCTGACCTCCGGGCTGACCTCCTGGCTGAGACGCCACTGGTGCAGCCGCCTGAGGTGCAGCTTGACCTGAAACAAAATAAAACCCAGAGCATTAAAGATGGAAGATGAAGCAGAAAAATTCTGGCAGTGTTGTTAAACCACCACTTTGTACAAGATTGATTTAAGGATAAATTACTCCATGGTAATGTTTGTAAGAGGGGGAACGACCCCGGCCACGCTACCTCCGAGTGGCGGGACAGAAACCCGCTAGTTTACTCTAGGGCAGCTGAGACAACAGCAGCTCTACTGCAGAGGACTGTGAAAGAGCTGCAGCTGCCCAAATCTATTAGAAATCAAAGCAACTACATCTATGACATCTTACCTTGTTTCTTATAGTACTCTTCCCATGCCTTGGTGTAGTCCTGCTGAGGCTGTCCTTGACCTGAAGAGATTAGATTAAATCAACATTAATCAGGAGCTTAAACATTAGAACAATTACACTTAACATTACTGAATTACTTAATGACAATTCTGGTAAAAACATGCAACTATACTATATGCAAGTCTAGCACCAAATTAATAATAAAAAAACATCAGAATAACTGTTCAATTGAAATGCTTACTGAAGATTTAGTTCGCATTAAAATGTTAAATTTTCAGCAATTTTGAACCTAATATTTACAAGTACAACTGGCATTGAAACAGGTAAATATGTACACCTTTTCAAATTTGTGTGCCTATTACATACATATACACAACTGAGCAGTACAATCTTATTCATGTTTTTTGGTGTGTTAAGCCCAAAGTATACTTTCACTTTTTACGTGTACACGAGGGACAGCGCAGTGCGTGTGAAGTGAATTTCGGCATCAGAATAGTATGCACGTACTGAACACGCAGCACTCGATTTTTGGACCACTCAAACCTTTTTTTACACGTTGCACAACACGCAGCACTCGTTGGACCAAGTTTACTACAGTTGCACATAACCAAATTTTGGAACTTTAGGTTTCCAAAATCTGTACGAGAGAGAGAGACCCTGTGACATGATGTCACCCTGCAACTCTTTAAAACACAAAACACAGGGTAAACCAAAATGTAACCTCTGAAGTGTGCTTAAATTTCCAGGGTCATATGGTTTCCGCGAAAACGCAGACAGGATGGTGGAGTCCATTCATAAAAACGGAATTTACTCTATAGCGAGGAATGCTACGGAGTTCGTCAATTTTTGGATGAATAGAAGGTCTGTCACTTAATTGGAACCACGATATGAACTGGAGCATGTGAATATTAAAACCCAAAAAGACGGTTTAAATATGAATTTTGCATGTTCTGCTAGCCTTGGTATGTATTAATGGCGGAGACGCGGTTTTATTTACTACAAATACTGAAGCACACGTGAACTCGTGGTGATTTTCGGCCTCTGCGTCTCTCTACATGACGACATGAATGCTACCGTTTAATTTGAGAAAACTAGCATCATATCATACTGAATACACCAGTGTACTTTTGGCAGGCATTTTTGATTTAGTCTTAATCTTGAGACAAAAATTCTTAATAGTCTTAGTCACATTTTAGTCATTTAAGTCTTACATAGTTTTAGTCGGCGAAAAGTCATTGCATTTTTGTCAACTTTTAGTCAATTTTGTTACCAACATTTATTTTGGTATAGGGCTGTCGCGATTCGTCGATTTAAAAAAATCGTCGACTTCATTTTCTCGTGTTGACTAACCGGAAAAATACCGGAAGTGGCGCGTTTCACAGAC
Source organism: Ptychobarbus kaznakovi (assembly GCA_027422405.1). Taxonomy (NCBI): domain Eukaryota; kingdom Metazoa; phylum Chordata; class Actinopteri; order Cypriniformes; family Cyprinidae; genus Ptychobarbus; species Ptychobarbus kaznakovi. The sequence continues at coordinate 24,528,543 of CM049805.1, read as the reverse complement.
GAGAATCCATAAAAAATTATTAGACTGTTTTCCAAGGCTGCATGATATATTAAACCCATAAGTAAGCATACTTGTGAATTTACAAACGCAATGATTTCATTAAATAATTATATGCAGTTCTAATACAGTATGCGCTTTAATTATTTACATGGATGCAGGTTAAGTGCGTGCTTCACACAGCGGCTCCTTTCACAGTAGTTCCACAGAAACTTCTCATTTACACGTGTGGAGCGTCTCAAACTCCATCTCTGCAAGTCTGCGTGTTGTTGTGAGTTTGGGTTTATTATAACGTTCATCTGGGAACGCAACGTGCGCCATTTCATCAGATTTGTAAGGTAGATCATTTATAAACCCAAGCAAACACAGGAGAATAGATCGCGATTTCAAAATAAAAGCTCAAACCCTCACTCTGAGTTTACACGTTTTGATGTCCACATATTCATCTAATTACAGCGGCTACAACATTTCTTTCCTAAAAAAAATTGGCCAAATATTAAAGATTAAGTGGACATTTGAATTAAATGGTGCCTGGTCAATATTAACCAAGGATTAGACCGTGCAGTAATGTGTAGAAATAATTCAGGCGGCCAGCGCCCCCCCCCTTCAGGCCTTTGTTGTCATGCGTAATCTACATTAGCTCTATTGTTTATAATACATTATGTATTTTAAGTTTTGTTTAATAAATCCATATGATTTATTGCTTTTGATACTTTATTTGAACTAATTATTATTGCATCATTGCTATTATATTATTTATATATTATAAATACTCCTTACTAGAGTCAAGACGATAAACTCTTTCCACTGTTCCTATTATACTTGATCTGCAAATAAAGTTAAATGGTTTTGCATAAAAGGATTTTATCTAGCTAGAGTCTCGTGCGGTTTCTAAATCGTGTTACATTCTATCAGGTATTCCTCCCAGGCCTTGGTGTAATCTGCCTGTCCACTTTGACCTGGAGCTTGAGGGTCACCTGTTAAAAATGGTACAATTTGAGAAATTGAGAACCATTCTTTTAACGGCTATAGAAAGCCCTCCACCTGGCTAGGTGGCGCACTTCGCACAAACAGGAGTGCTAGTCGAAAAAAGCCATCCCAGAGCAACGTATAAAGACCATTAAGGTGCGTTCACACCGGACGCGAATGAAGCATTACGCGCGAATGATTTACATGTTAAGTCAATGCAAAGACGCGATAGACAATCCTGCGGTGAACTACGCGGCGCGAATTGAGCATTTGACGCGCCATTCGCGCGAGTTGAAAAATCTGCACTTTGGCGGATATTCGCGCCGCGTTAACCAATCAGGAGCTTGCTCTAGCAGTGACGTCATTACGAGCGGAGGCAGAAAATCCGAAACAACAATGGAGGACAAAGTAATTGTGGTTGTATGTGGGTACCCGGAGCTGTATATACATCTTCGTACTTTTACAAAAACAGGAATAAATTTTGCAACGAGACTGGAGCTGCCTGGCATAAGCCCCTCCCATGACGCGTATTCTCGTCTGTTGTGTAGTGAATTTCACGTGCGAATGAAGTGAGTAAACTCAAAATGTTCAAGCGTCCAACTACACGCGAATAGCGCAATTTATTCGCGTCTGGTGTGAACGCACCTTCAGAAAAGCAACATTGTACTGTGCAGTGAAGGCGACACTGAAAGGCTACGGAGTATTACTGTGCAACAGTAGATCTAGAGTGAAGAGGGTGTGACAGATTTGAGGAGTGCAAGTTTATGCATATATATATATAAAAAAAATGAAAAGTACCTTGTCCATTGGTTTGGCCTGTGCCAGGGGCTGCTGATGCTGGTGTCATGGGGCTCTGGGGCTGCTGCTGGTACTGAGAATAATAGGCTGCCCATGCAGCCGCATTAGCATCAGCCGCTGCTTTATCTGCAGAACAAACAACAGCTTAGCCCATTTAGATTTTCCTCCAACAGACAACTGAAGCTGCATTAGTTTCAGGGGTCCCAGTCAAATTCCCTGACTAAAAAGCTGAATTTCCATGATCTATAACGAATGTAAAAACAGGCCTCTGTTGTGTTGAGCACTTATTTGTGATTTTTACCGTTAAACGCTCTGATATTTTTTATACTTTTTTTATAAACTCAGTCTTTGAAGAGGTCATTTTGTAGTCAAAGTTTACATTTTCTGGCACATAGGGAAGGGAATAAAATGGCACTGAAAAAAAAGCCCAGGGCTCAATGCTAAGAGTTTTTTTAAAGTGTTAAAATTATTACTTGCCCTGTTAATATTTTCACTAGCCTTGCCACAAAAAATAAATGAAAATAGTTGCGGTTATAAATTTCGATTTTTGTATTCTAATAAACTTGACACCAAGTAGTCTGTAGTCTTTGATTGCTGGTTTGACATGTTCACCGACAGCCGATTAATGGCTGTTGCGATCAAATTTCACCTCCTACGAAATACTGGCATTGTCAGAAGATTTGGCGCACAGTCTTGCAGTGTGACTACCCCTATGATGAATGTCAAACTGTCTCCGTTTTTCAAGACAAGCTAGGAGCAGAATGAATGCTAGATAATTATTCTATCAGCCATAAACTGTGGCGCTCCCGTCCTCCACTCACGGAATTCATCTGATATGTTGCCTTTTCTATATAAACACTGGTTGCGCCGCTGTTTTCATGTGGGTGTGTAGAGCTGCATACACTAGTCTTAAATACGTTGGCATTTAAGATATTTCATATACTGATACATTCATATACTTTTCATGCCAACATTTCAGTCCCACATGCAATGCAGTTCGCAATCACTGGACATGTATATGTTGATAATGTAAAACTCCAGACACGTTTGTTTTCTTGTGCGCACCCGTTTTTAACTCGTCTTGACTTTCGTACAGTCTGACATTATGACAACTGAGATCCCATAGTGTGACATGATCATCATGTTCGTACAGTCTGACAAGCAACAATCGTAAAGGACTTTTATTTTAAAAAATTAAATCCCTGCTGGCGTTCACATCAATCTACAAGTCATTCTCGTAGGTTAAGCTATTTGAACTCAGTTTGATGTAAAAAATAATAGGCTAAATATGTCTTGCATCCTTTCATGTTAAAGAACATTGCAAATAAATTGGTTCAGGGTTTCTGCAGGATTTTTAAGCTACAATTTTAGTCTTTTAAGACCATATACAATTAAAAAATGAGAAAATAAAATTAATGCCATATGAACGGGGTAAGGCAATATTAAACAGTAAAATGACTGTCAAAAAGCATAATTTACACTCCGGAAAATTGTTGAAAAACAGTATCCAATCACATTTTACTTTTGTCTGGTCGTTACCGTCAGGAAAAAAAATCCCATTACTAGATGTTATAGCCTAGCCAATGATCACTAGATTTTATACAGATGTTACTATAATGATCAGCACCCTATATAATGTGGAAGTTACTGCCATTCGACTTGGTGTGACAGCTGAATTTTTGCAAACAGTGCAAAAGCAGAGAACAATATAGCAGTAAAAATCAAGCTTGTGATAATTTTCATTAAATCATAATTGCCAGATTTACAGTGCCCAACTTATTATAATTTTTTTCTGTAAAAAGAGTTTCACACTTTAAGTTTCACACTCTGGAGTAGGGCTGCACAATTAATCAAATTTCTAATCGCGATTACATAATCGCTCAAAGCCACGATTACAAAAATAAATAAAAAATGCCCACTTGCATTATTCTGTGAGCTTAAGAGGTGTTCGCAGCGCAGGGTTTAACAAACTCAAAAACACTGGATAAAAGACAGTCTAACTGATAGTCGTTGTCACTCTGTTGTGCATGATAGGTATGTTTAACGGCAAAAGTGTAAAAAACAGAACAAAATAGCAGTACTCATTTGAACTGCGCGCCATACTGACGTTTTATCAGCCTGCGCCTCAAAAGAAAACATTGCGAGCTTAGATCGTATGCGTTTATTAGTCGCAATCGCGCACTAAAAAATGCTGCGAAATCCATTAAGCACTCGAGTTCAGCACACAGTTCTCCAGTACAAATCACATCTCTTTCATTTAAACTAGTTTAAAGCCAAATAAATCAGAGCTGTTATTCTCATCAACACTGATGCAGAAACAGTGCAACAACCATACAGTTAGAAGACCTTTAATCTACAAATCAATCACCCATAGTTTTACTGTAATAACACTAACGTGATGGTACGGTGACAAAAGTAGGATATTCATATTGAGTATTATGTTATTAATACACTAAATATGTAATGGAATATAATTACATTATTTTGTATCAGTTGATGTGGATTTGTAATTGACTGAATGTCTTTAGGCTACTGTTCTTCAATGCAAACACCATAGAAACCATATAGTTAGGCTACTTTTTTTACCATGGTAATGAGGTGCTGTACTTTTGGTTATGTATAAAAGATCAGGCTGTTAGTTTTCACAATGGTACTGTCAAATGTACATCTGCATCCCAACTCAAGCTCCTGCTACTCTGAACTAAAGCTCCTGTTCTAATGTGCATTTCTAAGAGACAAAACTTGTAATATTACATGTTCGGTGATACCAAATCAGCTGCTGGTGCCACTGCTCTCCAATGTTAGCCTGGAGTCTTGATATAAATTACAGACCTGCCAACCTTGGAAAATATTTTGAGTACCAAAAATACTGGGGGGGTTATTACAAAATATATATATAAAATTCTTAGTGAATTCTTAGGCCATTATTTTAGTGCTGTAAACAAAGGTAATGTGCTAATTCATACTAGAAGCCAGAGGGAGCCCTTATGCCGAAAATCCAGATAATATACATACACAAGCAAAAGAACTGACGCTGCTCCAGAAATCCTATTATTATGGAGAAAAGCATCCAGCTATTGCAGTAGCTGAATAATTTAAGATAGAATCGATTTGCCTTTGAATCATGAAATATTATGCGAATAAACACTTGACTGTGACACAATGTAGTTTGTGTTCTTAAAACTAGGGCTGTGCAATTAATCGAAATTCAGTTTCAATTTCGATTTTGGCCTCCAACGATTATGAAAATACAGTAATCGAGATAAAACGATTATTGTGCCCCATTCTGCCCCCTTTCCAACGGTGCTCTTTTGTTCCTCCATAAAAGGCCAATTTCATATGCAAATCAGTAAAATCATGTAATGAGACTGTAGTAAAATCGGACGTGTTTGATTTAAGTTGATTAGATGTATTTTTTTAAAGCGTGAAACAGAACTTGCGCTTCCTCAGGAAGATTACTGTGTAACATTATGCGCTGAGACGGAGTACATCACGGACATGTAAAGTCATCTTTTAGCGCCTAAACTGTCAAATACATGCAAAAATGTGTTAAAATGCGGCACTTATGTGATTAATCTTAGTGATTTATTTTTTTTACTAATATTAGTTACTCTGGTATTCTGCTGTGGTGTTGAGAATCGTGATATTTCGCTGGTCTCTAAAATGTAGATGTCATAGCAACCTTATTTACAGAAAATTATATATATCACTATCTTTAAATAAGTCTTGTATATAAAGTTTCGGTCATATGGCTAATAATATATGACCCTAATATAATCGTGATTACAATATTGACCAAAATAATTGTGATTATGATTTTTGTCATAATCGATCAGCCCTACTTAAAACCACCTCGGGTATTTTCACAATAAAGTATATTTATAATCCATCACTAATCGACATAAGCTTTATTACAGTAGATATATATTTCTGCCTCATTCTGTGATAAGTCACAAAACATCACCAAAGTTAGTAATTTCTAACATTCGACTAATGTTGTTTAGTATGTAATAATGTTCCCTTTTGTTGGGACAGCAGGTTTAGAAACGCTTCTCATTAGGGAAGATGTTTTGCGTGTGCTGCTTTTTCAAATGCACATTATAAGCTGGGAGCATAAAACGCACGGAAATTATTTAAATGCAAAACCGAAAAAAAAACGCTCTGGTCAAACTCTTCTTTTTGTGTTGCTTGATTTGAGTACTGCTTGTGGACAGATGCGTAACCAGGCTTTTGCGTAGTTCAGAGTGACAAATTGTACCAGCGTACTTTGAGGTCAAAATGCGTATCCGCTACACAAAATGCGTACAGGTTGGCAGGTCTGAAATTGTACTGTAAAATGTTACTGTAATTTGAAATTTCGTCTGTTTAATTGTAATTGAAATATATAGCTTTAGTAAACCATTTTTTATTTTTAGTATAACATTATTATACCATGCATAATTTTTACCTTTTTTGGTTTAAAGAAACCAAATCAATGTATAGTTGACATTTGAGGCTCAATGCAATAGAAAAGCAATACAAGTTCAGGAAGAGTGTTTTCAGCCTTTTTAAATATATATTTTATAGGCATTTTAACATTGGAGGTCTATGGGACTGACTCTCTTTTGGAGCCAGCCGCTAGCGGCCAGTTGATGAATTGCAGTTTTAGTCACTCCCGTTGGTTTCATGAGAGAAACTCAATTCAGGGCTTGCGGCTGTCTGTGCATTCTGTTTACACAGAACACAGCACCTGAGTACTGAATGGAGTTGACGAACAAAAATCCCTGATATTCCATGACTTGGACAAAAAATATATACAATTCCCTGACTTTCAATGTCTGGAATAGACATTTTAAAATTCCATGATATTTCAGAAATGTCATGACCCATGGGAACCCTGTAGTGTTATCTAGCATTGTGGAGAATCTGAATATCATTCTGAATTAAACCTAGTTAGCATGGCTAAGGGACAAGTACTTACTAGGATCTGGCTGTCCTTGCTGCCAATGAGGGTATCCGTTGCCCCAGCCTTGAGGCTGATATGGTGCTTGGGGACCACTGAGGACAAAAATAAGATGCACTAAGTTCAGCTCAAGATAAACTGGCAAGACCAAGTGAAAACACTGACACATGCTAAACATTGAGAAGGAGAAAGCCCTTACTGAGGTCCAGGAGGGCCCTGGCCATAGGGTCCAGGGTTGTATGGGCCCATGGGAGCAGGTGGTCCTGTTGGACCGGAAGGGCCGTGAGAAGGACCTCCATGGGGACCAGGAGGACCACCCATAGGGCTAACTGGACCCTATGACAAAACAAAATATTGTTAAGTAAAAACCAGGCAAAAATAATGTTTACATAGACAAAATTGTCTCAACGCAACATTCCAGAAAGACAATTTTTTATGTTCCACGTTCACCCTAAAAATAAGCAAAAATTTTACACTGCACATTTTGCATGTCTCCTTTACCAACCACACCGGATTCAACTCTTTAGTAGAAACTCCAAGACCTGAAATGGGTGTGTCAAAAAAGGAGACATGCAAAATGTGCAGTGCTGGGGAGGCTCCAGGAATGTGTTTGGGAACCCCTGGGGTCCCAAGTGGAAATCACGGTACTCACTCCAATCTTCTCCTCGACCAGCTGTCTGGCGTAATCAATCTGTTGAGGTGATCCACGGACTGTGAAGATCTTTAAATTAGGGTCTGAATTAGGTGGAGGGTTTCTTTGCAACTCTATCCTGGCTCCTGACTCCTGGCTGATGCTCTTAATGGTTTCACCCCCTAGAGAGAAAATAATAAATGATCACAATGTTAATTCATGATCAATTTATATCATAAAACTTAAAAATCCCTTTAAAGGGAAAGCAAATATTAACAACTAACCTTTGCCAATAATGAGGCCGGTCTTCATGGTAGGCACAGTAAAAGTGAATTCCTGCAGGCCTCCAGGAGGGCCCATGTTCCAGTTTCCCTGTCCACGGCCCCTCCCTCTGCCCCCCTGACCAGGAGGGCCTCCATCCTGCACACTCCTCAGCAGGTCAGTTATGATATCTGCTGCGTGCTGTGCCCTGTCTGGAGGCCCCAGAATCTGAGCAATCCTCTCTGGAGTGGAGCCATCATCTGAAGCAAAAGAACAAGTCAAACATCAAAGGTCAGAAAACTATTCAGATTTTGCTTTTTTATTTTTAGAGCATATAAACATTCTTAGCGTACCTGGTTTGAACTGAATCCTCACACCAGTGTCATTCTGAATCTTTTTGATCATTTCACCACTCCTGCCAATCACAATTCCCACTGCAAACCTTGGCACAGGGACCTAAAGCAACAGCAAAAAACTAAGTCAACCGCCTTTCAAAATTCTATTTCAATGTAAAATCACAAAAACCTAAAGATTATTCTCATTAAACTGTACTTACATCCAGACTGTCTCCACCCCCTCCTACTCTAGAACCATACTCTCCTCTCTGTTCCCGGTAACCCTGATCTCTGATCAGATCCATCACCATATCTTTGGCTTGCTGTACAGACCAAGCAATTTAAAATAATTAGATGTAGAGTCCATAATTTGGAATAACTTCCATGTAGCAATGCAAAGGTTTAAATGTACTCACCTGAACTTTAAAAGGATCGCCAGAGATTCTGAGCGGTTTATCGGCCCCTGTGTTTTGGGGTCCATCTTGAATCATGACCATTTTGACCCCTGCACGTTCCTATTACACAAGTGGGTAACAATAAAATTAGTAAGTAAACGTCTGTAAAAATAAAAATAAGATAGGAAAAAGTAGACTTCCAACCAAATAACTGATCATTTCTGTTTTAACCACATTTGTGCACCTTACCTGTAGCTGTTTGATGGTTTCTCCTCCCTTTCCAATGACCAGACCAGCTTTGGTGGCAGGGATCATGACCTCCTGAACAGATGTCCCTGCTCCATCATTGTGGTGGAATGCTGGAGAAGGTCTACCTTTCTCTACAATGTCTGTGAGCATCCTCTTTGCAGCCCTATTATGGAAATGTATATTTTTGAATATAACTCATTCAACAATGAGAAAGTTATACATGTGGGAGATACTCACTGGACTGAATCAGGTGAGCCTGATAATGTCACTGACCTCTCAGGCATGCCACCACTGTCTGTTGGGTAGAGTGCAGAATAAGCATTGTATTTTTTTCTCCAAAAAGCAGACAACAATCAGACTGAGATACACGCACTCAAGACACTGCAATTTGACTCACCGGGAGAAATTTGTATTTTGCAACCTGAGTCCTGTTGTATTTTGAAATCTGTTCTCCTCCCCTGCCAATAACTGAAAACAAGGGTTTAATTAACATTGTACTTTTTATGAGATTTAAATGTCCTCCAAAGCACTTAGCAATGGATATTTGTTTTTCTGAATTCATAAGTCAACTTACTGAAGCCAACCATGCCATCTGGAACCTTGAACTCCTCTGACATAGACCTGCACAGAGATGTGATAACATTAGAAAAAGGAAATTCAAAAATTTAACATGTAAAAAAATACAAAATTGTGTTGAATCAAATATTCTGTAAAAAAAAAAAAATATATATATATATATATATATAATAGTTACCTTGATGGGCCACCCATGCCTCCCATTACAGAAGAAAAAGCTGGTGCAAATGAAAGCATGAACTTATGAGATGAGCAACAGACACATCTTACATTTTTTTTAAATACATAACATTTCATTAGGGCTGCAACAACTAATCGATAAAATCGATTATAAATAATGAAAATAATCAACAACGATTCTCATTATCGATTAGTCGGGTCTGCCCACAGTGCACGTCCAACTTCAGCCGGTCACGCCAAATTATAGCACTGAACTATGCATTTCTATATACAAAATGCATCTAAAAATAGTGGAGGAAACAGAATGATATGCTGCGGGAGAAGAACGTGATCCAAGCTGCCCAAAACATGAGAATTCTTTATTTTAAGCTAATTCATTAGCGTAATGGCTTGCCCTCTCAGGCGCTGTGACAGATGCGCTTGCATTCTCAGCGCAAAAACTTTCAGTTAACAGTCACGTCCTTATCTGTAAATGTCATAAATTCACGCGAGCATTTCCTGACAGTCTGTGTTAAGTTTAAATCTTTACTGAAGGGCACCGGCGCAACGGACAGACAGAACACAGTAGAGGGAGACCATTAATATTCAGCGCAAAAACATTCTTTGTGCTGAAATATCTGTTTTTGAATGTTAAATTAAGGTTTTAAAATCAACCCGTATTGTATGAGAGTAGGAACTGTAAAGGAATAACAGCCTGTAATTATCTGAATATAAAAACCAGACTCTTCATAACCGCCTTTTACAGGATTAAGAAATGTCAGTAGACGTGACTGATCTAAGTGAACGCGTGTTCCTGCAGAACATTACTCTGTTGGTTAACACTGGGGATGCATGATATTTATCGGACAGATAAATGATTGACCGATATGGGTGAAAATGACGTAATTTGTATTGCTCCGATAAATAAATGAAATCCGATATCTAGATCCGATAAAGTACGCTTGCTGGTAAATCAACCATTTAGTCGGATTTATCGGAGATTCATCCGCTTTCCGACTGCAAGTGACCTGCTTTAAATTGCAGTGTATGTAAAGTAAAAATGCAGTAAATGGCGACTTCAGCTGCTACTTCTTGGCGTTCTGTAACCGTCTTCTACGGGAGAACAGCTGCTTTGCCGTAGTCGTTACAAAGTAACAGCTTATGTAGTTAAAATGTTGCGTTTTATGTTATATACCATTTAATTCCATCAGTATACGATTCTACCATTAGTCTTTCATTTAATCTGTGTTGATTATGTTTTAAACTTAAGCTAATTTTAACGATTGTTTTCGTTTATACAAAGATATGTCTGCTATTAGCAACAGCACCTCAGGTAGCACTGAGACTAAAGATATGTGAAGAGAACAATGTAATAATTGCCTAAACATCCTCCTCATAATCGATCAGTTGTATTTAAATAAATGACTGAATGCCGCGCTGCACCCTCGTTTACGGTTGCTTAATGATTTTTATGTTCTCGGCTAAAGCGGTGTAACAGGCTTACTTCTGGTCAACGTAGCCGTTCCATTCGCAGCTATTGCTTAAAGTCCCTAGATATTACTTCCTCATGCACTAAAAAGGTTGAATAGATGCATTTCTTTATGCATGAAATACGTGAATATAAATTTGTTGTTAATTTCAGATAAACCATAGTTCTGTTACTAACTATTGTGGTGCCTTACACAAAAAAGAAACACATTTGAAGAGTCTGGACTGATGTTTGCTATTATAGTTAGGCCAGAGCTACTAAATGTCAGTTTCATCAGTGCATCTTAGATTTTGTATTCTCCTGGATTCACAAACTGCAGATTATATGAAAATTATAATATAAAATACAAATGTATTGGTTATCGGTATCAATTAAAAATTGTAATATCGTGCATCCCTAGTTAACACGGAGTTTGTGATTTTATTCCTCATTATTATTATTTAAAACATTTTTTAATGTAGAGATTTAAACTATATTCACTATATAACATGCTTAATACATTTATTTATGTAAGGTTTTAACAAATGTACTAACAGTATTGGTGATTACCAAAATCATGTTTTAGCTTTCTGTATTGGTTAGGCCTCCGATTTCTGTAAGCTCTTTAGTAACAGTAGTAGGCTATTTCTAATGCTATAATTATTGCTGTTGTCTATGAAAAAAGTGAATTAGTCGTCAAGCTAATAAGTGTTTTTTTTTCCAGTGCCCAATTAGTCAAAAAGTACCTAAACAATGCCAGCAAGAATGCAAGCTATGAAAGGCATAGGCCATTTTTGTTATTATGAGAATAAATACTATTTATTCACTTCAGTTTGCTATTTGACTAATAAATGACAAAAACATTTTTAGATTTAAACAATTGTTTGGCAGATTCCTAAAATATTTGTGTTCTCTCTTTATTATGGCAGGTCGCCTAATAAATTGTTATGCACTTTATGTTTTCATAGCATTCAGTTGGCACATTTGTTTGAAAGACATTGGGCAGAATATTGAAATAGTGTTTTTGTCAAAAAAAAAAAAGGAAAATTTGGCTTTTTTTAATCCGATTAATCGAAAAAAAAATATTTACGATTACCAAAATAATCGTTAGTTGCAGCCCTACATTTAATAGCTAATTAGTTCCTCCCTGAAGACAACAGCAATGCTTACGATCACTTGGTGGAACCTTCTTGGTTTCAGGTTGATCTGAAATAGAGAGAAAAAGACCAAAACAATGCATCTAAAACATCTAGTAGTACTGCTAACTATAGAAGTACTACATATCAGACTAACTAAAACGTTTAACACTGGCAACCTCTGGTCTTTAGGCAAAAAAAGACCAACACAATAAAACAAACTCACCTAATATATTTTTATACAGAAATAAATGGTGTGTATTGTGAAGCAGTGAATATTGTTAAATACCATGAAATCCACTGAAAATAATGACTGAAATATTTTTAAATAAAATATAGCACACTCATTTTAATAACAAAAAAATTATAATACTAATTGGACGTATTGCCTTTGGTCGGTTTTGTCTGCCAGGACCAAAAGTTAATATTACCAGAGGATTTAACAAGTACATAATAATGTGATTTATGTGGACCATTATGGACAATAGCAAAGCCACCAAAAGGAACATATGAGCTTACCTCCATCTTCAAGAGGTCTCTTCTGTCCTCCATAAGCAAACTCATTGGATGCTGGAGAGGGGGGTACACCATCACCTCCTATTTTCGCAGCTATCTAAAATAATATAGTGAAATGCACGGTCAAATCAATAAAAAATTTTAATACATTTAAAGTCAGGATAAATAAAGTTTAGATAACCGTGTATGATTAGAACAACGCGGTAACATTGTGTGGCCTGCACGGAGTCTACTGTTGACCTGAAAACTAGGTTAGGCTTATTAGCAGCGAAAACGTAGGAAGTTGCACGCGGCTTAACGTTATTTGTATACTTGGATAAAAGAAACACTAACAAAAATATATTTATTAATATCATCCTACATCTAGGGACCGAATTCCAACTAGAAGTAAATGTTTTGGTTACGCAAATTACAGTTCACGGAAATGTGTAACGTTAATAATATGCGTAACGTTAACTAACGTTAGTTTAAACTACAAACGTTAATTTGCTCTTTCGCTTATTGGAACGTGAGCGAAACATACGTATCTTTTAGAAAACACATTCTGTTTTACTTAAGCTTTCAAATTAAACCGTAAAAAGAAATAAAATAGACGAAAAAATGCACACAACTTAAACCTCTTTGTTGTAACGCATCGAGGCCTCAAGTTAGCACGTTAGCTAACGAGCTGGTTACGTTTCGTGTTCATTTTAAATGGAAAGCTTGAAGATACTAATTAATTTCGGACGCTTTCAAAGTACTCACTTGTCTGGCTCTCTGAAGGGCGTCTTTAAAGGCATCGTTCATCCCTCCACCAGCGTTTGAGGACGGTGGAGCCACGTTAGAGTAGTCGGCCATGTCTGCAGGAACTATTTTCTCGAGCTGAAGGAAGATGGCCGTACGCGCGAGAGTGATGAAGAGAACCGACTGCAGCCGCTTCGATCCAGATCTGACTTCCGGTTGGCGCACTACCGCGGAAATATGATAAAAGTCCTTCTTTCCGAAACGTACTGTGTTTGTTAATGACAAGTATTTTCTATTCTATTCAATTATCTATCTATCTATCTATCTATCTATCTATCTATCTATCTATCTATCTATCTATCTATCTATCTATCTATCTATCTATCTATCTATCTATCTATCTATCTATCTATCTATCTATCTATCTATCTATCTATCTATCTATCTATCTATCTATCTATCTATCTATCTATCTATCTATCTATCTATCTATCTATCTATCTGTGACTTTTTTAAACCGGGTATGTTGATTGATAAGATTAAGACGCCCCACCCACACACACAAACACACCCCCCATCGACTTTTAGGACACATTCAAAGAGGGAAACACCGTGGCAGGTGTCGATTTTAAAGTAGCTTATGCACATTTCCTACATTATTTATGAATGAAATGTTTACCTAAAAAGATGTAAGACATTATAAAGACTGTTATAGCCAAATAATCTACTATGTACATAATGCATTTTGCCCATAAAATCAAAAAGCAATATGTAGTGCTTGAAGCACCAACAGAGAGCCATGTTTTCACGTAGAGGGGTATATCGATGTTAGCCAGTAGCCTGGCAACCTCCCCAAGCATGGTGTTCCCCAGGGGTGTAGAGTATCACTGGTGTCTTGATGCTTCACAATATGTCAGACAAAGGAGCTAGCAAAGTCGTTGCCTTTTAATGTCCGGAGATGCAATTCCAATGAACGAAACTGACAGACATGAAACCTGAGCATGAGTGAATTAATTACAGATTTAAAAATCATACAAAGCCTACATATCCTTGAAATAATGGAACCTTCAATGGACTTAAGTGCTGTCAGCATTTAATATGGTAAGTAAACATCCAGACAGTGATACTTTTGGCATAATTGCAATAGATTGACTTAACAGTTAAGTACTTGTGATTTGCTGATCATTCATAGATAATATATACAGCACACAGTGCATGTAAAAAAAATAGCTGCTTCTCTTTCACACTAAATGCTAATGTTCGCTTGGTCAAGTCTTCTTGAATTTGACCAGTTTGTAGCCTTATAGTCTCTGTCTCACTGCTTCTTCTTGAATTATGTTACCTAGTTTGTACCCCAATAGCCTCTGTCTCACTCACTGCTTATTAAGCAAACTCTGCACATAATCTGACACATGACCATGCTATTCATTACCAAATCAATTTGAATGCCAGTTTTTATCTGAAGCTCGAGCAGCATGCATACCGCAACAATTTAATCTTGAGCCGACTCACCAGACAGTATATTCATACCACAAATTAACACTATAGCCTACCAACTGCGTTGACAGTTGAAACCAATTGTAACATTGCGTGTGGTGTGAAATGTCCTTTATGCATCTAGCAAACTGTTGTTACCATTTATAACAAAGGCTGCAGTATGACTTACAGTAGCTTTCTGTCCTTTTATTTCTTTTCTTGAAAAATGGGGCTAATTGTAATTGGTTGTGGCTCTTCATGAAACCGAATACGTTCACACCTTTTGCCAAGTACATTGATACCCTCAGCAACTTTAGTCAAAAGAATGCATGAATAATTTATGTTAACAATTTTGATCACTGTTTAATTGTTTGTAAAACCTTAGCAAATAGTTTAAACTAGTATAGGCCAAAGAGTCAACACAGTAGGATACTTTTGACATTTAGTGCATCATTTCTTCAAGACTGCTTTTCTTTGCTACTTGCAGCCAGTGCCTATCCTACACATCTGAATAAAAGATACAAATTAAATACAATTTATTCTACAAAAAGTATATCCTACTATACAGAAATTAATAAACTACTCAAATATAACAATAAAACACTGCATAGTCTCCACCGTATAAATTACATATAAACTGATTAAAATTAGTAAAGTTATTCAGTGAAGATAATTGAATGATTCTCAAATTTTCTTTTGTTTGAATAATATTTAATGACAGAGTGACAGCAGCATGTTTTTTGTGTTCGTTGTTTGGTGGCTGCTGTCACTTTAAGACCGAATGCATGCATATATACCAGGGGCGTAGATAACGCAGGGGACGTGCCCCCCCTCACTTTTATTATCACGTCTGCTTCAGGGTTCAACGTGTTGTGTGTTCAGAGATGGTATTCTGCATTCCTTGGTTGTAACGAGTGGTTATTTGAGTTACTGTTGCCTTTCTATCATCTCTAACCAGTCTGCCCATTCTCCTCTGACCTCTGACATAAACAAGGCATTTTCATCCACACAGCTGCCACTCACTGGATATTTTCTCTTTTTCGGACCATTCTCTGTAAACCCTAGAGATGGTTGTGCGAGAAAATCCCAGTAGATCAGCAGTTTTTGAAATACTCAGATCAGCCCGTTTGGCACCAACAACCATTCCACATTCAAAGTCACTTAAATCTCCTTTCTTCCCCATTCTGATGCTCGGTTTGAACTTCAGCAAGTTGTCTTCACTACATATAGATGCCGAAATGCATGGAGTTGCTGCCATGTGATTGGCTGATTAGCAATTTGTGTTACCAAGCAATTGAACAGGTGTACCTAATAAAGTGGCTGGTGAGTGTATATATATATATATTTATATATATTATATATTTATATATATATATATATATAACATTTCTATCCCCCTCACTTCTGAAATGATGGCTACGCCCCTGATATATACTGTCAAGCTTTTGATTACTTTCCCACCTGTTTATGTTCACTTAAGACAAAACTTGCTGCTTTTAACTGAAAACTCATCAAGACAGGCATTTTGTGTGTGTGATTGTCAGTTAAAGCGCATACCTGAAGCCCAAATGAGCTTATACTTACTTGTATTGTGCTCTGCCTCAGATCGCGACCTCAGAGCAAGCTGGTGGCTTGCAGCCCTTAATCACAATTGGCTGTGTCTGAAATCGCATACTCTCTTGAGTATGTACTTATTTTGAATATGAAATTATTTCATAACCCCTAACAAAGTATTTTCTATGTAGTACTAATGTATGTAGTATGAATGTATTCTGGATATAATATATTTGCCATGTTATCAGAGCCGATCCTTGAATTCTGGGGGCCCTACGCAAAACTGTGTCACCGGGGGGGTGGGGGGGGACGCATTTGTCCGCGGGACGTATTTGTCCGTGTTTCACTCCATCTCGGCTCGAGAAACATGTCTCTTCCGCGGCTCGCTATGCATTCAATCCGTTTTTAGTCTCGAGCAAGAGACTTTACGAAATGCACATTACATGATTTGACTGTTTTTCACGTAGAAAGGGCGTCAGCGCCGCATTACAATAAATTATCATTCATGTTTTCATAGCCGCTGGCCAAATTACAAAACGAAACTAAAATGAAATCATCTTTGAGAGCAAGGGGGCCCCCTGGTGTTTCGGGGGCCCTATGCAGCTTGCGTATTCTGCGTATAGGGAGGATCGGCTCTGCATGTTATCATTACCGCGTGACTTACCAGTGTCAGTTGTGTCGCTTCACTGCCATTCACAAATCCTCTTCTGTGACTGGATAGTAAAGTGTCCATCGTATACACGCACGTTAGAATCTTGCCTGAATTAGTAGGGTACTTATTGTGTGCTCTTTTATGAGTACTGTGAATTCAGGCATACTTCTTTTGTCACATACTGTTTTTCACAGCCATAGTGTTACTGATGCAGACTCCCAATGGAATTCTATGTTTTTATTTCTTGCTATTGCGTTTCAGTATAGGAGCATTATTCCCCTATCATGTTTTTGCAAGGTAAGTGATTAATTTTTTTTTGCAATGGTTTAGCAAGAAGTTCATATTGTGTGTAACTTACTGTAACTTACATTTTACACACAGTGTTTCCAGTTACATTGTCTTTTTTTACTTTCTGCCGCCTGTGCTAAATAAACGCTAAAAATAAGAATAAAAAATGTCCTGAATTTTCTAAAAAAAACTATAGTTTCAAAAGGAGAAGGTAAAAAGCAATACCAAAACAAACAACGCGCTCTCTAACTGAATGCAATATAATATTATTATATAGTTAGTTATTAGGCCTAGTTATTTAATAATAGCAAAACAGTGAAACATGCATCTAACTATGGGGGGGGGCTTAGTATAATAAAATCACCAAAATAAGTCTTCATGTTAAGAGTGAATAGTACACAAACACATTTCCAAAACTGTAAAAGGTTATTTAAAAATAAAGCATTCTTTAATTATTTACTGTCTTAAGTGCACTCATTTATTAAGCCTATAAATAATAATAATAACTATTATTATTATACATTTAGGTTACTTAGATTTAGATTTTAGATTTAGTCATTTTGCAGACGCTTTTATCCAAAGCGACTTACAATTGGGGAATACATAAATTATGCATTTAGAAGAATCTTTTATCCAAAACGACTCCAAAAAACCTACTCCAAAGTCAGTCACAATGCCAGGTTTATTATACAATAATAATCAAGTGCTAAGATTATCACAAACAAGATTTTGACATCTTTCTTATTATATCGTTGTATTCCACCTCGTACCAATTACAATAGATAGAGAATCACTTAAGACAATTTGCTCTAGGCCTATTCCACATAATAATATGCAATAAAACAATAATTGGCACGAATCAGGCCTCTGTGGCTCCCTCCGATCACCACCAGAGGGCCCTCTCACCTGAGTACTAACCGGATCATTCGGACTTCAATTCCCACAACCCCGTGCCTGGGACTGATCACCCCTACAGGTGATAGTCATTAGCTGGGCTACTTAAGCTGACCACTATCGCATCTCATTGCGAAGTCTTGTTCTGCCTAGCTGACATTACCGAGCGTTTATCCTGTTTGTTTACCTGTAGCCTACCTGGACTGTTTACTTACTCGGACTGTTTGCCGCCTGCCCTTGACCCCGCCTGCCTTGCGTTTACTCTGTTACCTGTCTGCCGCCTGCCTCGACCCTTTTGCCTCCTCTCCGTTTATGATTCTGCTTATCTACGATACCCCTGACGCTGTTATCTGAACTGTGCCTGTATTACTCGTTGTGTCTCTAATAAAGCTGCACATGGATCCCAACGCCACTGACTCCGCGTTACAGAAGACTTCGCCAGATATCGATCCAGCAGTCTTTTACCATTTCACCACGGAGGTGTCTGCTCAAGCGACAATACTCGCCACTCAACAACAACAGCTGAACCATCTTACCTCTCTCACAGAGGAGCTGGTAAGGTCTTTGCGAGCTCTTCGTCTCCCAGCACCCAGCATGAACGTCCCCTCGCAGAATCCACCTCTGCCTGCATCTGCCACAGCATCCACCACTGCCAGTCCTCATCTGGCATTTCCGGAAAAATTTGACGGATCACCTACGAGATGTAAGGGATTTCTGCTTCAATGCTCCATGTTTATCGGTCAGCAGCCCACGTTATATCCCACGGACGATAGCCGCATTGCCTTCGTCTGTTCGCTATTAACCGGACGAGGGTTGGAATGGGCCACTGCTGTGTGGGATGATGATCACGCAAATACAGCTGGCAGTGGGAGGACTAGTGGGAAGCAAACAGGTCCACCTGAGCCTCCCCGAATCAACTCCAGATCAGCCAGATCGTCTCGGGATGGAGTCGCCATTCTCCGGGGAACATGAGCTGTTGTGAGAGCGCATCGGCTGCACGATTGAGCTTCCCCGGGATGTGGACAGCGCGCAGTGATTTGAGCTGCGTGTGACTCCAGACGAGGAGATGGCGGGCGAGCTGTGACATGCGGTGTGATCGTATACCTCCCAGCCGGTTGATGTACGAGACAGCCACAGTGTTGTCCGTGCGAACTAACACATGCTTGCCTAACAGCAGTGGCCGGAACAGCCGTAAGGCTAGATGCACTGCCAACAGCTCTAGGCAGTTGATGTGCCAAAGCAGTCGGGGCCCCGTCCAGAGCCCCGAGGCTGCCTGCCCATTGCATGTAGCGCCCCAGCCCGTGCTGGAGGCATCTGTTGTGACAACAATATAACGGGACACTTGTTCTAGGGGCACCCCGACCCGTAGAAAGGCAAGGTCCCTCCAGGGGCTGAAGGAGCGGCGACACTCCTGAGTGATGTTTACTCGAAGTGTACCGTGGCGTCATGCCCATCACGGGACTCGGGAGTGTAGCCAGTGCTGAAGTGGTCTCATATGAAGCAACCAGAGTGGCGTGACTGCAGCTGTGGATGCCATATGCCCCAGGAGCCTCTGAAACTGTTTCTGTGGCACCACATTCCTGCCTCTGAAGGAACTCAGGCAGTTCAGCACTGCTTGGGCGCTAGTCCGTGAGGTGTGTCGTCATACTCTCCGAGTCTAACTCCACACCGAGAAAAGAGATTTTCTACACAGGGGAGAGCTTGCTCTTTTCCCAGTTGACCCGAAGCCCCAACTGGCTGAGGTGCCGAAACACCAAGTCCCTGTGATCGCACAACTGCTCTCGGGATTGGGCCAGGATGAGTCAATCGTCAAGGTAGTTGAGGAACCTGATGCCCACTTCCCATAGTGGGGTAAGGGCGCCCTTTACGGCCTTCTTAAAAACACGGGCAGACAGGGAGAGCCGAAGGGGAGTACCCTGTACTGCCATGCCTGACCCTCGAACGCAAACCGTAGGAACGTCTAAAAAGACCACCGCCTTTCTTGGGTACGATGAAGTAAGGGCTGTAAAACCCCTGCCTCATCTCGGCTGGAGGGACCGGCTCGATTGCATCCTTTGCCAGGAGGACAGTAATCTCCTCACGCAAGCCAAGGGCGTTCCGGACTGCCACTGAAGTCTCAAGAACGCCGTTGAACTTTGGAGGTCACCTGGTGAACTGGATCGCGTAGCCGAGTCGAATTGTGCGCGTGAGCTAGCGAGACGTGCTGGGCAGCGTCCAGACACTGTGCAAGCGGCTCCAACGGCACAATTGACGTACCTGTGGTGGTGTAGCAAAGGGGAGTAGGGCTGGATGGTACAGAAGGCAGTGCGTTCTGAGACATTCTTGCAGAACTCCCTGGGTCCCAGACGGGACTGGTTAGAGGTGCGTGGGGAGGAATATCGTCCCCGAACCGCACTCTCTTGGCTGCTGGCAAGATGAGTCGTGGGCGAGAGTGAGGAAGCAACGCGTCGCACACTGTCGTCCCGTGGACCTGAGAGCCTGGAGGAAAAGGAAATCGCTCTTTCTTTGAAAAAGTGGGTACCGGGTAAGTGGGAACAGAAATAAAAAGAAACACAGAATTCTCCTCCCGGCGCTCCTCCGGGGAAGAAGCAGCGCTGTTCTCGTCGTCTCCTGAGAAAAAGCAAACCTTGACGGTGTCGCCGAACAGCCCCGCCTGTGAGATGGGGGCGTCGAGAAGGCGTGCCTTGTCAACGTCCTTCATCTCTGCCAGGTTGAGCCAGAGATGGCACTCCTGGACCACCATGGTGGACATCGCCTTCCCGAGGGACCACGCTGTAACTTTTGTCGCTCGTAGAGTGACGTAAGTGTATATACTAAAATATATATACACTTACTCATACAGAATCCCAACTTCTAAAATATGTGTGTTAAAGACTCCTTCCAGTTTTTATATAAAACAAGAGCTTTGAATAATTTGTTTTTCCACAAATTACATTGTTACCTTAAAATCCTTAAGATGGCATCTACTTGCATCTAAAATAAAATATATATTTTAAAGTGTCCTTGCCTACATGTACTTATGTATGTCAACTTAATATGTCAACTTTACAAAGATTAATGGTTTGGCCCTTACACCATTTATTTTCATGGCATCCCTACCTACTACCCCATGAATTACCGTATAACATCCATATGTGCTCCTTTCCCCCAAAAATGACACAATGAAAATATGAGTGATATTTTAATTTATTTGAAAACATGAATGGTAACTCTGGTAAATGTTAACATTTGGAACATACCTTTGGAAGAATTTGTTAGCATTCAGGCCCGCTCTTTTCTTCCCCCATCTCGGTCCAAAGTGAGCAGCAGCCATCTTTTGATTAACTTTTCAATGTCTCCATCTGATGTACTGCCAGTACTTGTATTTCTTTGCACAGCTTGAAAGAAAATGAGAGATCAGTCACAATACTAAAGACCATAGGTGTCAAACTAAATTCCTGGAGGGCCGCAGCTCTGCAGAGTTTAGCTCTAACCAGCTCCAACTCACACCTGCTTGTAAGTTTCCAGTAATCCTGAAGACCTTGATTTGCTGGATCAGGTGTGCTTGATTGGAGTAAACTCACAAGTATAGTTTCATTAAACATTACTTTGATATTATATGTGTAGAACGGTTTATTAAAAATCATTTTGGAGAAAATCAACAGCAGTTCAGAATATGAAAAGACAATGCAGAAAAGCTGAGCGGATGTGGCGGAAGACGAAACTAGAAATACACTATAGCATCTATAAAGACAGCCTTCATGCTTTCAATTTGGAACTAGCCACAGCTAGACAGACTTCTTCTCAAACCTTATAAACAGTAATTTAAACAACACTCGCACTCTTTTTGCTACTGTTGAGAGACTGACAAACCCCCAAGTCAGATTCCCAGTGAAATGCTCTCGGACAGCAAATGCAATGAGTTTGCTTCCTTCTTTTCAGAGAGATCAGTAATATCAGGAAGGAGATTGGCACATCTTCCTGTAATACAGGGGTCACACAGATTCGACAGCAATCTCAAAAAGAAGTGACTATGTCTGTTTTTAAAACAATTGATAGCAAAATTTTGGAAGAAATAGTACAGCATCTTAAATCGTCAACCTGCTATCTTGACACACTTCCCACATCTTTTTTCAAAAGTGTGCTTAACTGTTTAGAAGCAGATCTCTTAGAAGTGGTGAACACCTCACTTCTTTCTGGGACTTTTCCAAACTCCCTGAAAACTGCAGTTGTTAAGCCCCTTCTGAAAAAGAGCAATCTTGATAACACCATGTTGAGCAACTATAGACCAATATCAAATCTTCCTTTCATAGGTAAGATTATTGAAAAGGTAGTTTTTAATCAGCTGAACAACTACTTAAACTCAAATGGATTCCTGGATAATTTTCAATCTGGTTTCCGCGTGCATCACAGCACAGAGACAGCACTCATTAAGATAATAAATGATATTCGCTTTAATTCTGATTCTGGCAAAATATCAGTGCTGGTACTACTAGATCTTAGTGCTGCGTTTGACACTGTCGATCATAACATACTTCTAGAGAGACTGGAAAACTGGGTCGGGCTTTCTGGGATGGCACTCAAATGGTTCAGGTCATACTTAGAAGGAAGAGGTTATTATGTGAGTATAGGAGAGCATAAGTCTAAGTGGACGTCCATGACATGTGGAGTCCCACAAGGCTCAATTCTTGCACCGCTGTTGTTTAGCCTGTATATGCTCCCACTAAGTCAGATAATGAGGAAGAACCAAATTGCCTATCACAGCTATGCTGATGTACCCAGATCTACCTAGCCTTATCTCCAAATGATTATAGCCCCATTGACTCCCTCTGCCAATGCATTGATGCAATTAACAGTTGGATGTGCCAAAACTTTCTTCAGTTAAACAAGGAGAAAACTGAAGTAATTGCATTTGAAAAAAAAAGATGAAGTTCTCAAGGTGAATGCATACCTTGACTCTAGGGTCAAACAACTAAAAATCAAGTCAGAAATCTTGGGGTGATTCTGGAGACAGACCTTAGTTTTAGTAGTCATGTCAAAGCAGTAACTAAATCAGCATACTATCATCTCAAAAACATTGCAAGAATTAGATGTTTTGTTTCCAGTCATGACTTGGAGAAAACTTGTTCATGCCTTTATCACCAGCAGGGTGGATTATTGTAATGGTCTCCTCACCGGCCTTCCAAAGAAGACCATTAGACAGCTGCAGCTCATCCAGAACGCTGCTGCCAGGATTCTGACTAGAACCAGAAAATATGAGCATATCACACCAGTCCTCAGGTCCTTACACTGGCTTCCAGTTACATTTAGGATCCATTTTAAAGTACTTCTACTCGTTTATAAGTCGCTCAATGGCCTAGGACCTAAATATATGTCAGATATGCTCACTGAATATAAACCTAACAGACCACCTCAGATCATTAGGGTCGAGTCAGTTAGAAATACCAAGGGTTCACACAAAACAAGGGGAGTCCGCTTTTAGCTATTATGCCGCCCGCAGCTGGAACCAGCTTCCAGAAGAGATCAGATGTGCTAAAACATTAGCCACATTTAAATCCAGTCTCAAAACTCATCTATTTAGCTGTGCATTGTTGAATGAGCGCTGTGCTACGTCCGAACTGACTGCATTGTATTTTATGTATAATCATTTTCTATTTAACTGTTTTAAATCTCATTTTAAATCAATTTCTATATCATTTTAAAAACTCCTTGTTTTATTATTTTTAACTTCTTGTTTTTATTGCTGTGAATGATTATTTCACATTATTTTATGTAAAGCACTTTGAATTACCAATGTGTATGAAATGTGCTATACAAATAAACTTGCCTTGCCTTGCCTTGCCTATTAAAATTATATTATATGTGAGATTATCAAATGTTTACTCACCTGGGTAGCAAGTTCTTCTGGCTTCTGGCAATTAGCAGCACAAAAAGCCTGTCAGGTTTTGTCATTAGAAGGGCCTCAAACCCGCATTAACCATTGGGCTAGGCAGGGCTGAAGCCCCGGGGCCCGAGCAAGGAGGGGGCCCATGGTTGGCTGTGGAGTAGACTGACTGGTCATCGGTAGCGCCTCTAGTTTGTGCTACTCTACTGCATTCTAGTGGTAAAATCAAATATTACAATTTCTTTTCTGTTTGGATCAATAAAGGGTTGTTTTGGTATGTTGCGTATAGCATAGTTTTGGTTGATGATCTGGAGATTATCAAGAAACAGGTTCAGTCCTGAGGAAATGCACACAATGAAGTGGATTGTTACCATGATGACAAAGCACTTTTCAGATTTTTTTAACTTAATGATCCAAACTATTTTAACTGCATTTTTCTTGTAGACCAGACAGGAGGAGCAAATGTCTCTTCAGCCAATGTGCCCGTGACACCTGGTGAGAGTTGTGAGTGAACTCTTCAAATACTCTTAAATAAAAAATTGTGCAGTAACATATGAGTCACTTCTTCCTAGATCAACATGTTTGTTTTCTCCTCACTTCATGTATCGTGTATCTGATCATATGATCTGTACAGGTGCAGATATCTGATATTTTATCAGATTTTCTCTTTCTCCCTTAGCAAATACCATTGGTCCTCATCCAGGAAATAAAGTGTATCCTACACCAGCAGCAGGTAAAGACATAAACATGAATAATGTGTATAGAATTCACATACTGTAAGTAAGCATGTTCTTCTCTGCTGCAGGCTTTGTTCCACCTCAGGTCCCAATGGTCATGCCAGCCCCAGACATACCGCTGGGCTGTCCATCAGGTTTGGAGTACCTGACCCAGGTGAATAACATTATTCTCACAATTAAACATTTACATTCACTGTAGAGAAAAATCATTGTTCATATGTGAACCTTTCTCTAGAATCTGTGTTAGGAATATAGTGGGATGAGAATAAACATAAGAATAGCAAAACAAACGTATGTTTATATGTGTGTTGAAAAAAAAGCAATTTTATTTTCAAATGATGAGATAATTTAAACTGCGTGTAACTTTTGGGCCTCTAAAATAAAACAAAAATAAAACTGCATGTGTCTTTGGCTTTGCTTCTCTCTGCATGGGTACATGTGGTTTGTGGCATCAGTGTACTTATGGACATCTTATAAGATGGACAAATAATACACTCTATGCCTATATTAAGTTCAACAATGCTGCTTATCACAGGTTGACCAGCTTCTAATTCATCAGAAAGTGGAATTAATGGAAGGTAATGTTTGGCCATTGATTGCACTAGGAATTCTTTTCTAAACTTCTATCACATGACTACAAATGCTCTCTTTCTCTTACAGTTCTCATCGGATGGGAGACCAATAATCAATATGTGGTGAAAAATAGTTTAGGACAGCAGGTATTTTTTGCTGCTGAGGAGAGCAATTTTTGTACCCGCATGGTCTGTGGACCAGGGCGCTCTTTCCTGCTTCATATCCAGGATAACATGGGACAGGAAGTGATGACGTTATCCCGCCCCCTTAACTGTGGTAGTTGTTGCTTTCCTTGCTGTCTCCAAGAGGTACAGTACAACATGACCACTTCATCATCTATACTGTTTCATGCATATTAGCCCAAAGTTTTGGATCCTGCTTTGCATTCCTGTATACCCACAACAAATAAAAAGGATACATGATTATAAATATTGGAAAATATATATATTTCTGTCTTAGCATGTCAGTTCTGCCTCATATATTTCAGTTGGAGGTTCAAAGTCCCCCGGGCAGCCCAATTGGTTTTGTTATACAAAGCTGGCATCCTTTCTTGCCAAAGTTCACCAT
This sequence comes from Ptychobarbus kaznakovi, assembly GCA_027422405.1. Lineage (NCBI taxonomy): Eukaryota > Metazoa > Chordata > Actinopteri > Cypriniformes > Cyprinidae > Ptychobarbus > Ptychobarbus kaznakovi. Next base: position 24,502,784 of record CM049805.1, on the reverse strand, counting down.
CCAGAATGAGAGAAAAGAACCTGTTCTGAAGATTGTGGGGCCGTTCTGTGACTGCAAATGTTGTTCTGATGTTAATTTTGAGGTACGGTTCATACATTATAACATAAAATAAACTGTCATGTTCAAAATATAATAATATTATGTAATATAATACAAATGGTCCATAAATATAAAGCCAGTTAAAACACAAACATGGTTTACAAGGAACAAACAGGCATAACAGTGTGAACTAACCACTAACAACAACTGGCAACTGAAGGGTAAAATAGAGCAACTTAAATACAGGGCAAATGAGGGAACTAATGATAAACACCTGAAACAGTTAAATGAATAACCATGACACATATACATGGCAGGAAAGTAGAACAAAGGGCAAGAGGAACTAATGTAAACAAACCAGAAGTCTATAAACAGAAACTAAGACAAACAACTACAAGTCTGTGAGAATAATAATATATAATATAATAATTATTTTATTAAGATTTTAATTGGTCTAAAGTGACAGTAAAGACATTTACAATGTTGTTTTCAAATAAACACTGTTCTTTTGAACTTGTTATTCATCAAATAATATTGAAAAATAGTATGACATTTTCCACAAAAATGTTAAGCAGCACAACTGTTCAACACTAACAATACTAATATTTTTTTTCTGAGCACCAAATCAGCATATTACAGGGCTCTAGACTAACTTTTTGCACTGGTGCGCCTAACTTTTTTTCTTAGGTGCACCAGCACAAAAGTTAGGTGCACCCAAATTTTCATATAGGCAATATTGACTAGTAAACGATTAACTAACAATCTGGTCAACATAGAGTTATTTATTTGAAGCACAATTCTACAAGAAAGTTAACTTACAGAAAAAGTGTTGGTGCTTAAAGTGCTTAAAGTTAAAACATCTCAAGATAAATTAAATAAAAAGAACATGCAAATTAAGTGTTTTATCGTTAAGGTTTTAACGGTATTACTCCTCTTATCGATCCGGTACTTTAACGGTATTCTTATCTGTACTTTTTTTATTTATATATATATATACATACACGCACACGCACACACACGCACATCTATATTTATATGATGATTAGCAGCTTAATTAACATTGCTTTATATTCTGAAATGTTAAATAAATATAAAACATCAATTTGTAAATGCACCAGTGTGCAGGAATTTTTAGTGTTGTATATACATAAGATACAGTAAGAACATGAACAAAGAAACAAAGTTAAACAAACTGACAAATATGCCATTTGTCATACCATAAAACAAATGTCCAAATGAAATTACAAAAAAAAAAACAGTGATTTAATTTTTCCATGAATGTCTACTAACATTAATGTTCAGGTAAGTAATAGCTACAAAATAAATCTGAAAGTGATCAAATGTAACTGAACACTGCATAGTTTTCACTATATGTATTGATAGATTAATGCTTAAAGCTATAACTTTATTCAGATTAAGAGCTGTGAGTGATTTTCTCTTTGCATTTTGTTCTTTGTGTAGCAGAGTGAGGTATAGCCTCAGTATGATTGGCTGGCATCATCCAAACAGGTGAACCAATCAGTGTTTGCAGTTCATTATGATTGGTTTCATGAGCCTATTAGTGCCTGTGTTGTGACTATATAAAAGAGGAAAGTGTTTGGTTGCTTGGGATGCATCATCCTTGGTACCGCCCCTTTGTGACATGCGGCGCGTTGAATGAGTGCTAGCAGTTGGGTTATCCTCCTGTGTGTCATGCGTGCTGGCTGTTGGCCAGTTCTCAGTCATGGGCCTGCAAGTAGCTGTAATCCTGCGTGGTGAGCGACCATGCATTTTGCAGTTTCCTTGGTATGTATGGAGAGTTTATTGTTCGTTTTTAATAAGAATTTGAGTAACTCTTTTTGTTTAATGTCTGGCAGGCTTGATTGCACGTCCAGGGGTTTCCAATGATCTTAATTGAAGCCCAATGATCTTAATTGAAGTCTAACGATCATCAAGTGACTGACTGCACTGCTGCTCTGTGTTGTCCTTGTTAGTTTTAATCGTTTTGTTTGGATATCACCTGGGTCCATTCTGTTAGTGTTTGTTTTATTTGTGTTTGAAGCACTGGCACAGCATTGCGCTAGTTTGCTCGTGAGTTAGCTGGGAGGCTAAGTTTCTGTAATCTGGCTTTTGGCCATTTTATTTCCCCCTCGTGCCAGTGGCTGTGTTTGTTTGTGTTTTTGTGTAAATTGTTATTGACTTGATTAATGTCTTTTGTATTGTTTTTGTGTGGATATAGGTCTTTAAAGTGGGAGGGGTTGGCCATGGTACCCTGTACTGGTGTGTCCACATGGAGTGCTGTGCTTAACATTTTCTTTTGGTTTTCACAAGCGTGAGTGTGTTATGGGTATTGAGTGTGGGGTACAAATTGGAGGGTCTCTGTTGGCCACCTCCCTCTTTATCTCTTGATTTTGTTTTCTTTTTATTTAATTTTGTATGTTACTGGTATTGTTTGTGATTTTGAGACCGTGTGTGACATTGTATAGACTGACTGTTTTTATTAATTGTGTGTTTGAATAAAGTAGTTCTTGATATTTATCGTCTATTTTCATGCTCACCCTGCCTTTGGTAACGAACCTGTGCCCTTATATAGGGCTGTTCTGTCCTGGTGTATTCCAGGTGGCGTAGTCGATTTTTGTTTTTACTGGTAATTTCTCCTTGCCACATTTGGCGTAGTCGGCAGGGTCGCCATAGTTCAGGGTGAGTTTTTGTTTTTTTTTCTTTCGTGCAGATGTGCGAAGGGCATTTTGATTTATTTTGTACAGAATTATACGTTGTGTTTTTCTTTTAGAGGCAGAGCAGCACTGTAGGTCCCTTGGGTGTGAGTCTCCTTGGATGGGGCCAATTTACAGTTGGTAAATGGGAAGGGGAGCTCCTTTTATGAAATGTATGTTGTCAAATTCGGAAACCCCTGGGCGTGATAAATGGTTGAACAGGAGGTAGGTACCAGGTAGTTGTTGCATCGAGTAGGAGTATTTTAGTGTTGCTCACTTGCTGTCTGTGGGAGGTCCTTACGTGGGAATGGGAGGGAATTCCGAGGGGGGGCTGGCATCAAAGTTAATTCTCCTTGTTCCTGTAACATAGTATGGGGTGAAAGGGAGAATGTCGTGGGAGACCCATGGTGCCCTGGTAGAGCTAGGTGCATTAAGGGAACTGTCGAAATCGCAGCAAGCCCAATGGGATTAGCTCCTTGGAAATTATGGCCGGGTCACAGGCCAGGAAGGATAACTATACCCCTCGGTTTGTGGCTCTTTGTAATTGTGGAATCAGTCCTCCTGTAGTAAACCCCATGACTTCGTGAAGAATGTTTGCGACCTGGCTATTTTGCCAGGAAGTGTGATTGGGGCAGGGGGGTTCACACCTCACCCTATGTTTTGTAAGGTCCCTCCCATCTTGCATGCCAGTTGTCAGAAAGCTAGTGTTTACCAAGCGGGGCAGCTACAGCTTGGTCGTATTGAATGGCAGCGCAAGTTATTTTTAGAGTTCCAGTGCAGCATTGTTGTACCTTTCTCTTTCTGAGCCTCTAAATTGCAGGTGCTTGTTTTTGTAAGGTGTGTCCCAACGTTGTCATAAGGTGTGTTCCCAGCCTTGTTGTAGCCACAATGTTCCGTCAAGGTATGTGGTTGCACGGTATGGCGGATTGTAGTTGGCATTTTCAATTAGTAATGGTAAACTGGTCAGTGCGGTTTCTGCATGGCATTATTCTTTTTGAGCCTTCTAAATCTGGCCTTCCAGTGGGATTGATGGCCGCACCGTTATTGGTGTAGGCAGGTTGGGGCATTTCCGATGCCAGTGAATGTTGGTATCACTGGTGCAAAATTCAAGCTTTCCTTCAGTCAATTTAAGTGGCATTAATGTCTCTAGTTTCCCTTCAGGGGTTCTTGAAGATTGAGGCCAATAGCGGTCAGTACTGAAATGTCTACTGTTTGCCAAGGACAGTGGGCGAGGTGGTCAAGGGTGCTATGTCACCCCCTGGTGTAATATCCAGTGCCTTGTCCGTTTTCTGTAGGCCTCGTGGTGATTGCTGGGGTTTGTTCATCGTCGGGGCGACGATGCCTGATGTGGGGGTGGAATGTAGCAGAGTGAGGTATAGCCTCAGTATGATTGGCTGGCATCATCCAAACAGGTGAACCAATCAGTGTTTGTAGTTCATTATGATTGGTTTCATGAGCCTATTAGTGCCTGTGTTGTGACTATATAAAAGAGGAAAGTGTTTGGTTGCTTGGGATGCATCATCCTTGGTACCGCCCCTTTGTGACATGCGGCGCGTTGAATGAGTGCTAGCAGTTGGGTTATCCTCCTGTGTGTCATGCGTGCTGGCTGTTGGCCAGTTCTCAGGTTAGTCCCTGTTTTAAAAATGCCTTTTGCCTGTTCTATGGTGAGGCTTATTACCTTGTTTGTTTTTAGTCATGGGCCTGCAAGTAGCTGTAATCCTGCGTGGTGAGCGACCATGTGTATTGCAGCATTTTGCAGTTTCCTTGGTATGTATGGAGAGTTTATTGTTCGTTTTTAATAAGAATTTGAGTAACTCTTTTTGTTTAATGTCTGGCAGGCTTGATTGCACGTCCAGGGGTTTCCAATGATCTTAATTGAAGTCTAACGATCATCAAGTGACTGACTGCACTGCTGCTCTGTGTTGTCCTTGTTAGTTTTAATCGTTTTGTTTGGATATCACCTGGGTCCATTCTGTTAGTGTTTGTTTTATTTGTGTTTGAAGCACTGGCACAGCATTGCGCTAGTTTGCTCGTGAGTTAGCTGGGAGGCTAAGTTTCTGTAATCTGGCTTTTGGCCATTTTATTTCCCCTTGTGGCTGTTTGTTTGTGTTTTTGTGTAAATTGTTATTGAATTGACTTGATTAATGTCTTTTGTATTGTTTTTGTGTGGATATAGGTCTTTAAAGTGGGAGGGGTTGGCCATGGTACCCTGTACTGGTGTGTCCACATGGAGTGCTGTGCTTAACATTTTCTTTTGGTTTTCACAAGCGTGAGTGTGTTATGGGTATTGAGTGTGGGGTACAAATTGGAGGGTCTCTGTTGGCCACCTCCCTCTTTATCTCTTGATTTTGTTTTCTTTTTATTTAATTTTGTATGTTACTGGTATTGTTTGTGATTTTGAGACCTTGTGTGACATATTGTATAGACTGACTGTTTTTATTAATTGTGTGTTTGAATAAAGTAATTCTTGTTGATATTTATCGTCTATTTTCATGCTCACCCTGCCTTTGGTAACGAACCTGTGCCCTTATATAGGGCTGTTCTGTCCTGGTGTATTCCAGGTGGCGTAGTCGATTTTTGTTTTTACTGGTAATTTCTCCTACCTGACCACTCCCTTGTCACATTTGATTAACATTAATGAAGCACCAGTCTCTCACTAAAACAAAATATTGACACACAATTTTCTCCCAACTGTTCTCGTTCACTTTAAGACATAAACTGTGTTTAAGTGAATACTCTCCAAGCCGGCCGTTTTTACATGCTTTGTGTGTATTTGATCGTTTGGACGCGCCCGAAGCTCAAAGTGTCCTTTGCTTGTCAGTTTTACAGCGCGCCGCGCAGGCACACACACTTCAGCCTGGCGAACAGCGTCTCTCGTGCGGATTGTACTTTCAACATTTTATTATCAAACATGTCCAGCAATTTCGTAACTCTAAAGACGGCATTTTACAACAATCGACAAACGATTGATCTGATTCTGACGTTAAGTTTTGGTCAGGGAGGGACGAATGCGCGCCGCTGTGAAGGGAAGGAAGCTGTGCTAGAAGAAACGCGGCTGTAATACTTAGAAGCCAAAATAAAATAAAAAACCATTAAATAAACTTAGTTTAATATAACAGCCACAGGCCTAAAGTGTAAGCATGTTTTAATGGTTATTTCTCTCTTCTATCATAAACAGGGCTTTCATGTTGCGCGTGCTGAAACTCCTCCACGTGAGCGCGATCTCGCTTCAGATTTGGGAATAGCAAAAATGCATCATAGACAAAAGTTTGGGGTCCGCCCTTCACTATCTCTGATTGGTTTAGACCACGATATGAGCCTAATGTGTGTCTGTTGTTGAAGCACAGGGAGACTCGGAGTATAATTTTTTTTCTCTTCTCGAACGGCTGGTCGCACAGGTGCGCCCTCAGATTTTTTTTAGTCGCACCCTTGAGAAATTAGGTCGCACGTGCGACCAAATTGGTCGCACTCTAGAGCCCTGATATTAGAATGATTTCTAAAGTATCATGTGACACTGAAGAGTAATGATGCTGAAAATAAAATGAAAATAAATGAAGCCTTGGTGATGATAAGAGATCCCAATGTTTAAACGGTAGTCTATATTGTATTGTATGTATATGCTATTAGATAAATACATAACTATTTTGCTGCAAATGTTATATTTTGTGCTTGCAGAATGAAGTTCAACGACTTCATAAATTAAATTCTACACCATTTTATGTGTCTAACTGATCATGAATCTAACAGTCACATGCTTATTTGATGCCAGGTGATGTCACTGGATGAGTCCACAGTGATTGGTCGAATTAGTAAACAGTGGACAGGATTTGAAGCAGAAGCGTTTACTGATGCAGACAACTTTGGCTTACAATTTCCAATGGATTTGGATGTGAAAATAAAAGCAGTTATACTAGGAGCCTGCTTTCTTATTGTAAGTAATAGGTGCTCTTCATTAATACATTGTTTACATTATGTATTAGCTTTCCTATCAAATTTTAAGAATAGATCTAATAGTAAATCAATCCTGGTTCAATCAATCACACATTTATGCTTCAAACCTTTTTTTAGGCTCTAACTGAATATAATACTGATTTACATAATTCCTAATTACATTAATGTACTTTTGTCTTTTTTCATTTTGAATATACAGGATTTCATGTATTTTGAGCACACTCAAAAACAAGAGTGAAACCATCCTGGAGATTTAATCCCCATTTGATTTTTTTTATACAAATGCTGAACAATTTTCTCTTTACACTAAGTATCATAGCTAAAGATTGAGGGGGTCATATATATATATTATTACAACACAGTGTAAAACTTCCACCTCTTAGCTAACTAATAATTCTTCCAGTTTTATTCCAGAAGTACAAACTTCTTCATACACATTTCTTCTTGTCACTCCACCCCTCTTTATTTCTCTTTTTTTCAAATAAAGAAAGGTGTGTCATAATCATAAACCTGCTGTAAATATAACATGTCAGCCATCTAGAGCATGTCAATGTTTAACTAATCTGTAAAATGATGATTTAAGGATTCACAAAGACCAAGCAGGATGATACATTTAAAGAATTCAAGATAAATTCTTATTTGGAAACTTCTTCAACTGTGCCATTCTGTTTTTAGATTTACTAATAGTTCATGATATTATTGTGTGTCCTGTCTCACTTTATCAGTGTGCTATTTTAAGTCACACATTACCTTCTGCTCAACCCCCGGCCTTTCTTATACTTTTAAGGGCACAAGTTAGCTTTGCAACAGATGTATCACAAAAGATACATGTGAATTTATGTGAAAGTGCTGATCTGTGTTTGTACCACAAACTGGATTCCAGCGAAAAAGTACGTATGATGTTGCATTGCAAGTTAGTTATTGTGTTTCTGTGAATGTAATCTGATGCGTTTGTGGCTTTTTGTCATAAATTAACACGTTTGTCATGAACAAATAACTTCACCATTGAGGCTATGAATTTAAATTTCAGAATGGTGTAGCCCGAGATACTCCACCTGACTTGTGCAATATATATGTTATATATATTTAACTTATTTAACTTTTGATGGTACTTGAAGCAAGACTTCAAGACTACACATATTGATCTTTTTGGTACTTGTTTATGATTGATACCATGTTATGATATGAAGTAATACTTTCTAGATTGCGCAGCCGTTCCTGGTGTGAGGAACCAGAACATTTGCCTCTGGTAAACCACGATTTTCTTTGTAAATTGTGTGAGTGTGATAACTGTTAGAGATAAATATGGTTCTCTAACATAGGTTCACTCAACGCTGCGTGAGCTTTCACGCTTTGGGAACGCCTCCTGCGTGACCGATGTCTGAAACCCTTATAGAATCACGCCAATTCATTGGCTGATGGCGCGACGCCGTCTCTGACGCAATCACGTCGTCAGCTCATACTGGCGAATGCGCCATCCACTCCTCAGATTTGTCTGCCTTCACGAAGCGGTCACATTGCCCTTTGTTGTTGCGATTTTCTGGCCCAAAAATATATATTTCGGATACGATTTATCCATCTGCACTTCGGCGACTGCCTACAGTGGAACCTTGTTCTCCTTGCGGTGAAGTGCCATGGAATATCGCGGTTGCCAACCGCTGTGCGCACAATTCATCGCTCGCGATGACCCACACAGTAAGTGTGTTAAATGTTTGGGGTTTTCGCATGCACGCGATGCGGTTTATGGGATATCGAAGTGTAAACTTTGCGAGAATCTCCGTCTCAAAACCCTCCGCTCTCGGCTTGAGGTGTGTGAGAAGGAGTCATCCATTTTTCCCCGTCGCGCTCCGGAGGCCTCAGCGGCTCCGTGTGAATCCGCAGTCTCTCGTGAGTCAGTGACCTGGGGTTCGGATGTTGAGCTTGAGGAGATGGAGAGTGAGCAGACAGGCCTCGCCTTTTCTCTCCCTCCCTCTCCAGAGCGTGTTCGCGTGAATTCACCGGTTGAATTCACGCAGGATTATCTTTTTCCTAACCCGAGGGCACATGATACCGTCTCCTTCGGAATAGATGATATACTGCTAACAGCGGCCATCCTGCTTTAGCGGATGCGTTAACGTTTAGTGGTCAGGAGGCGCGGCCTTCTCCGGCCTACTCTGAACTCGTGGACGTGCTTTCGCGCGCTACTGAGAAGCTCGCGCTGGATTGGCCCGATGAGCCCTGCGAGTCTCGCTCTTCGAAACTCGACGAGCGGTTCCTCAGCGGCCCAAATTCAAAGCCCGAGCGGAGAAAACTGCCGTTTTTCGGTGATCTGCATCACGAGATCTCCAGATCCTGGAAACAGCCATTTTCTAACCTCACTAACGCGGCGGCCGCTGACTTCACCAACCTGTCTGGATGAGATCCCCCTGGGGAGGCATCGATTAGTCTCTGCCTTTATGCGTGGAGTCAGACGGCTTAGGCCGGCTCGCCCCACGGCAGTTCCTTCTTGGGACTTGTCAGTCGTCCTCGAAGGTCTGGTGACGGCCCCTTTCGAGCCAGCTTCAGAACGGATACTGACTCTTAAGGTGGTTCTTTTGCTGGCGCTTACGTCACTAAAAAGAGTTGGAGACTTGCAGGCCCTCTCCGGAAGTGAGGTCTGGTCAAAGTGACCCTGAGGCCTAGACCTGGCTATGTTCCCAAGGTCTTGTCCACATCGTTTCGCTCTCAGGTGGTCACGCTTCACTCTTTCCATCCTCCTCCCTTTGCTTCGAGTGAGGATGAGAGGCTTCACATGCTCTGCCCGGTTCGGGCATTTTAAGCTGTATGTGGATCACTCCAAGGTGTGGAGAAAAACCTCCCAGTTGCTGGTGTGTTCAAACCCTTGGTGTTGGCCGCCGCGGGCTTGCCACGTCAAAGCAGAGGATTTCCAAATAGACACTGGGTATCTCTAAGAGAGACGCCATTTAAATACGCTGGCACACTATGAGGTGCTTTTTAGAGCCTTCAGAGATTTACCTCTTATAAAACGTCCAGGTTCGGGCGCATTCTACTAGGGGCGTAGCCTCCTCTCAAGCTTTTTTCTCAAATTTAGAGGGGTACCCTTTTGCTTGAGGATATTTGTGTTGCGGCAGGATGGTCCTCTCCACACACTTCACAATTGTCAGGTTTTATAACCTCAAAATCATAGACACGGCTCCAGGTTCTCAATATCCCTCAGATCCTCTCTGTTTGAAAAACCGGCCGTATCTTGTGGTTCATTTTTGGACCAGGCGGGCAGCGTTGAATTTAGCTTGGCGTGTTTGGTATATCGTTCCCAAAGCGTGAAAGCTCATTACGCAGCGTTTTTTCCCTTTCCTAGTGAACCTATGATAGAGAACGTCTCCCCGGGTTACTCGCGTAACCCTTGTTCTCTGAATACATCAACCAAACGAGACGCTGCGCTTGCTGCCAAGCTCCTCACGCTTCCGCCGACAGAGTTCTTTTCGGCCCTCCCAACCTAAATAAAAATCTGAGTGGATGGCGCGTTCGCCAAATACAACATATATAATAAGCTAAACAGACGACGTGATTGCGTCAGAGACGGCGTCGTGCCATCAGCCAATGAACCCACCCCCTTGGCGTGATTCTATTTCAAGGGTTTCGGACATCGGTCACGCAGGAGGCGTTAAAATCCCAAAGCGTGAAAGCTCATCCCACACGAATCAAATTACAGAAAACGTCTCCTAATTCCCTATTCAGAGAACAAGGGTTATGCGAGTAACCCGAGACGTTTTAAATGATTAAACCTTTCAACTTAAAATACCCACCCAGAGTTTTATGTAAATACAAGGCAATACTTAAGGGACCCAAAAGCCATTCAGTTCTGCCTTTAAACATAAAACACATCCTTATGGGTTAAAAAACCCTTTGTATTTCACACAACATGTGTGTTGTTTTAATAAACTGTTTCCTGTTGATTATGGGTGGATTGTGAGATGGCATGTCAAGGCTCATCTAATTTCTAAACATAATCTAAAAGGGAAGTGATTCAACATTAAAACACAATAGTAAAGACCTGAGAAATGTATTAAGAAGGTTTCTGAAAAAAGCAGCCCAAGAAGAAACTTCTATATACAAAACCTGAAATTTTAAAAACGTAGTCGTTTTCGATCCAAACGTTGGCCCAAATGTTGACAATTTATTAACAACAACTCTCCCTTAAAAAACCCTATAATCCATGGATACACTCGCCTATATCTATGAGGCGCCATTAACGTAGGATTTTCCTTCAAATTTTATCAAACTTTTCTTATCAATACACACATAAAACACACGTGCATATACACCCCATATAAATTACTCACACACCTACACACACCCACCCTACCATTGGATGTCCACCACATCAATATGTATATATGAAATACACGTGCACACTACCCATATTAAATAAATCTTATGTTAGTAATGAATGCATGCACACTTGTGAATAACTTGCATACAACCTACATATAAACTTGACTTTACGGTTAATTAACTCCCCCTTTCGCATTGCGTTCCACCCCCCTTATTCTGGATTCATCTGCTTATTAAATAGTCTATACATTGTATGCTTACCCCCCTATGCCCCCGGAATAATGTGTTGCTTGAGTTTGGTCTTTTAAAAACACTGTTTTAACCCCTGCATTACCCAAACCCAATCACTACGTTAAGAATTTTTAACCCAACCACTGTCCAAACACCAAAGGCATTTGGAGATGCCGCTGGAAGTGACACAGCTGCCTTCAAACCCCCCCCTGCCAGGCTTCTAGTGATAGGAAGTCCGGTTCTTTTCCGCGAACCGGTTCTTTCTAACAGTTAACCCTGTTTCAATGAATTGACCCCTACCTTAAAAAAAAAACGTTTCAGGTTACGGATGTATTCACCATGGTTCCCCCCAACTTCTGGGGAACGAGAACTGCATCCCCTAGGGGTCGCCACACAATGGGGAACGCCTTCCCCTCAGCGTGACTTGTGTCTGAAGATACATATGTAAAACTTTTCTCCACACCAACTGGGTCGGCTCTAGACAGCCCCTCTCATGACGTCACTACCGGCGCGACCATAATTAAAGAGCCTCCACTGGGAGAATACATCATCCGCTTTCTTCGTCTGAAGCTTGTGTCCGAAGCAGGGCTTAATGGCGCCACGGGGGGGCGTGAGGGGGCGTCGCCCCCCTCTCCACTCGGACTCTTTCTCCCGCCCGAACCTGGTTACACTCTTCCCACCTGAGATCCTTCTCTGAGTGTGAAAATAGATTTTATTTATGAAAGCGTCTCCTATACCCCCCTCTGGGAACCTTTATTTTCCAAAAAACACACCTCTATGTTGCCAAACCTTCCTCCTGAATAGGCTTTCTAGGGACATTAATATGATGCTACTATAGAAAAATTTACTTTTGTCTATGACAGTCTGTCCCCCTTCTCCCACACGGAAGTCGCATTTTAATTACATCAAGTGACACACAAACTTCCCCTCCTTACGAGCAAGCGGTTCAACTACCCCAACGCAGCTTGCTCCCATTATGCAGCACCCGGTACTGACTAAGCTAAAGGTATGATAAAATAATTTTTTGACCTCAGACCTGTTTAATAGAGGGCCACTACCCAAGATTATCGTAGTTAGTTGATTATTTTGCTGTATTGTTTGATGCAGTTCAATTTGTTAAACCTTCCCCAAAATGAACCCTGCATCTGTTAAATGGGCCGCAATTCTCCCCCTTATGTGTTATGTCAGGGAATCGGTTATCCCCACAATAAGCTTGTGTTCGATCATTGTAAAACAGACACAATTGAGTATTTCTTTTTTTGGTTGTGGACCCAATAATATATGGTGACAACCCTACCGAGGCCGCTCCCTATAAGCAGAGTATGCAGGGCTTTGCATCTCAAAAAAGGGCACCAACTCCCAGGGGGGCACAATCCCACCTGTTGCTCAAAAAATATTTTTTTATTTTTTATTTTACCGCACACCTTAAATTCGTTCTATATTAATATATACATATACATAAGGGATAAAAATATAAACATGCCCAACAGATAGCCTATATGTGCATAATCTAGATCCCAAAAAAGCTGAACGCAGTAGCGAAGCACATGTGACGAACCCTTCCCGCATCAGAATGCGAGGAAACTCGCGCCCCGCCCTCACGTCAAGGGATTTGCGGCTGAATGCAAATTATCATAAATGACCCTCGGTGAGGGGAAACTATGCCTTACGGGAAAAGCCATCTGGAGCAGTCCAGGACTCCTTGCCCAGAAAGGAAACTTAAGGAAAAAGCCCAAGATGAAGCCCGTGCATCATTTTCATGTACGTTCATAATCCTGTGAGGGGAACTTTTTGCTAGCTGTTGACGTTAATAATGAGCTCTAAGCGGAGAACTAATTTCACCATCAGCATGAGAGGGAACTGCCCCGGAAGGGAGTGGCATGCTCATAGGGGCTCTCTTTGAGTTTCCATGTTCTTGTAGCCATGCCAGTAACCACAAATTAGCGACCGTGGTTTTGTTACTTCAAATCTGGGGAGCGGAGAACTAATTTACAAATAAATATTGAGATGTTTTTTTTTTTTTTTTTGTGGTTATAAAAACTCAGACCTCCTAAGCAAACAATAGCCTTTAAAATGACTTATAAAACATTATGTGACCCTAAGGTGAGGGGACAATGAGCTCGCAATAATGATCTGGAGAGCGGAATTACTTATAATCATAGAATGGTTTCATTGCATAACACTGTTCAAAGGGAGCGGCATACTCGTATACCCTGTAAGTAGGGGAGCAATACAAAATATACAACACGAGCTTTATGTACATTAGGGAGAACTACATATTATTACAAATGCCTGCAAAGGGCACGCTCAAAGGGAGCCTGGTAATTGCTGCTGTTACAGTTACCCTCTAGGAGAGGGATCAAGTCCTTTAATATCGACCAAATATTTAATTAACGGAATATCCACTTAATCTTTTATTTTTGGCCACCTTTTTGCAATAGAGGGAATGCTACAGCCTCTATAATTTCTTCAAGAAAAACGGCATGTGAACATCACAGGTGACCCTTACAAAATTAACCATGGTTTTATCGTAGGGGAGCAGTGCTAAAGCTGCTTAATTTTCTTTTGTGTGATTTCTGAATGCTTTGGACTTAAAATCATAGCCATAGGTGGTAACTGTAATTGTACGCCCATTTGTAAATAGCGGCATTCAATTTAATTACAATTTATTTATTTGTTTAGGGGAGCTTTCATATTTTATTATATGTCTATTTTGACCAAGGAGAGCCTATAGTATTTTTTTTTTTACTTCCATATATTTTGGGGAGGGGGCACAACAATACAATTCTGCAGAATAGGGCACCCATTTGGCCAGAAGGGAGCGGCATGCCGTATGACCCTTGTGGTAGGGGAAACTGCTGCCCTAAAACATGCAGATTTTCGAATTTGATGTGATTTTGTTTTATTATACTCTGCCATCTGTATTTGCCTTTTAGTAGGGTCATTCACTCAGAACGCATTTTTCATTCCACTGCGGTATTTTCCATTGTATTTCAAAGTAAATGCGCTACGGATGAGGGGAGCAACGCTCTTTGAATCTGAATGCTGCGCTCTGGAGAGCGGAGGACTCTTTTCATAGCAGGAAACTTAGACTCCAGAAGGGAGCGCTTAATACATCATAGGTCTCTGTGAAGGGGAACACTGCACTGAAAAAAAAAAAAACCTCTTCCACTGACCTGGAGCTCTGGAGAGCGCGACCAAAACACTATCTGTGTGTGAACCCGCCCGGAGGGATCGGCATTCTAATAGTTGGCCTAGTAGTAGCGCGGGCAGGCTTGTTTATGGTCCGACAAATACGTGAATGGGCCACATATCACAGTTTTTATTTATTTATTTATTTTTACTTTGGGGAGCGCTACGGAGAAACTCATCGCCCTTTCGAAGAGAGGGACCTCGGCCGCCCCCTCATCAGAAGGGAGCTGGCGCTCATAGGTGCCGGCTCTGGAGGGGAGCATGCTAGCTCTAAACACGCTCTGGGGACGCAGAACTGTCTCGTTCCCCACTCGGGGAACCATGGTTACATAGTAAAATCCTGAGACGTTCCCCTTCATGGGAAGGGAGCGGCATTCGAACTGCGTCCCCTAGGGGTCGTATGGGGAGCAACGCTATCTTACCGACGCCACCATGCTGAGGGGAGAGTCTTGCAAGAGAGGAATTTAGACGCTCAGAAAAAGGGGAGCACTAAGCCAACTCTACCAGGCTAGGGAGTTGCCCTCTAGGGACGGTTGATGCAAAGCTGTCAGTGACTTATCCCCTACGGTCAAAAAACCTGAGCTGCATACCCTAAAATCCTTACCTGCTGGGTGCCGGGAATACCGGACCCAGGGTAGAGCTCAAAGGTCTGGAATCAGAAGGATTCCTTTAGGGTGATATGGCCAAGCACCTAGTGGTAGTAACTAGGCCCTGGGAGCGGTCACTCAGAAGCTACCGCTTGTGACTCTGCACGAGCTTGCTGAGGGAACTGTCTCAATGCCAGACCCTTTGGTAGCGACACCTTTTTTTTTTTTTTGGACCCAATATATTGGGACAAAGGGAGCGGGGCCCAAGGCACAAGCCGGGGCTTTGACCAACTCATTCCTCAAAAAGGGCACGAAGCTGTGCGGTAACCCTACACGTACAGGATTTTTAGAAAGACCGCAGAACACTTGATGTGCGATTACCACTCTAAGGTGAGTGGATTTTTAAAAAGTGCCCAAAGATCTTAGCGTGTGCACTTATCTAGATGGGTAACGTTCTGTGGCTCCGGGGCGGAGAACTACTCACTCTTTAGAGTGAGAGGAAACTCAGATGCTCAGAAAGGAGCGGCATGCTCATAGATGACCCTCTATGGTGAGGGGAGCAATGCTAGCTCGACCAACAAAGAGAGAGACCTGTCACAGAGCTCTGGGCAGCGGAGAAATTCATTCTTCAGAATGAGAGAGGACTCAAATGCTCAGAAGGGAGCGGCATGCTCATAAGCGACCCTCTAGGTGAGGGGAGCAATGCTAGCTCTACCGACAGCAAGCTCTGGAGAGCGGAGAAATTAACCCTCAGAATGAGAGGGAACTCAGACGCTCAGAGGGGAGCGGCATGCTCATAGGTGACCCTCGTTGGTGAGGGGAGCAGTGCTAGACCAAAGAGGAGCTCTGAAGAGCGGAGAACTCATCCCTCAGAGTGAGGGGACTCAGACGCCCAGAAGGGAGCGGCATGCTCATAGGTGACACTCTGTGGTGAGGGGAGCAGTGCTAGCTCGACCAACACGGAGAGCGACCTATCACAGAGCTCTGGAGAGCGGAGAACTCATTCGTCAGAATGAGAGGGAAACTCAGACGCTCAGAAGGGAGCGGCATGCTCATAGGTAACCCTGTAAGTGAGGGGAGCAATGCTAGCTCTACCAACACGAGCTCTGGATGGCGGAGAACTCATTCCTCAGAATGAGAGGGAACTCAGATGCTCAGAAGGGAGCGGTATGCTCATAGGTGACCCTCTAGGTGAGGGGATCAAAGCTAGCTCTACCGACAGCAAGCTCTGGAGGACGGAAAACTCATTCCCCAGAATGAGAGGGAATTCAGACGCCCATAAGGGAGCGGCATGCTCATAGGTGACCCTCTGTGGTGAGGGGAGCAGTGCTAGCTCTACCCATGAGGAGCTCTGGAGAGCGGAGAAACCATTCCTCAGAGTGAGGGAACTCAAACGCCCAGAAGGGAGCGGCATGCTCATAAATGACCCTCTAGGTGAGGGGAGCAATGCTAGCTCGACCAACAAGGAGAGCGACCTATCACAGAGCTCTGGGGAGCGGAGAAACTCAGACACTCAGAATGAGAGGGAACTCAGACGCTCAGAAGGGAGCGGCATGCTTGTAGGTGACCCTCTAAGTGAGGGGAGCAATGCTAGCTCTACCAACACAAGCTCTGGAGGGCGGAGAACTCATTCCTCAGAATGAGAGGAAACTCAGAC
The DNA here is from genome assembly GCA_027422405.1 of Ptychobarbus kaznakovi. Taxonomy (NCBI): domain Eukaryota; kingdom Metazoa; phylum Chordata; class Actinopteri; order Cypriniformes; family Cyprinidae; genus Ptychobarbus; species Ptychobarbus kaznakovi. Next base: position 24,486,120 of record CM049805.1, on the reverse strand, counting down.
GCTCAGAAGGGAGCGGCATGCTCATAAATGACCCTCTAGGTGAGGGGAGCAACGCTAGCTCTTACCGACAGCGAGCTCTGGAGAGCGGAGGACTCCTTCCTCAGATGAGAGGAAACTTAGACGCTCAGAAGGGAGCGGCATGCTCATAGGTGACCCTCTAGGTGAGGGGAGCAATGCTAGCTCTACCGACAATGAGCTCTGGAGAGCGGAGAACTCATTCCTCAGAATGAGAGGGAACTCAGACGCCCGGAAGGGAGTGGCATGCTCATAGGGGCTCTCTATGGTGAGGGGAGCAATGCCAGCTCGACCAACAAGGAGAGCGACCTATCACAGAGCTCTGGGGAGCGGAGAACTCATTCCTCAGAATGAGAGGGAACTCAGACGCTCAGAAGGGAGCGGCATGCTCATATGTGACCCTCTAAGGTGAGGGGAGCAGTGCTAGCTGGCCATCATGAGCTCTGGAGAGCGCGGAGAACTCATTCCTCAGAATGAGAGGGCACTCACACGCTCAGAAGGGAGCGGCATGCTCGTAGGTGACCCTGTAAGTGAGGGGAGCAATGCTAGCTCTACCAACACGAGCTCTGGAGGGCGGAGAACTCATTCCTCAGAATGAGAGGGAACTCAGACGCTCAGAAGGGAGCGGTATGCTCATAGGTGACCCTCTAGGAGAGGGGAGCAAAGCTAGCTCTACCGACAGCAAGCTCTGGAGGACGGAAAACTCATTCCCCAGAATGAGAGGGAACTGAGACGCCCATAAGGGAGCGGCATGCTCATAGGTGACCCTCTGTGGTGAGGGGAGCAGTGCTAGCTCTACCAATGAGGAGCTCTGGAGAGCGGAGAAACCATTCATCAGAGTGAGGGAACTGAAACGCCCAGAAGGGAGCGGCATGCTCATAAATGACCCTCTAGGTGAGGGGAGCAATGCTAGCTCGACCAACAAGGAGAGCGACCTATCACAGAGCTCTGGGGAGCGGAGAAACTCAGACACTCAGAATGAGAGGGAACTCAGACGCTCAGAAGGGAGCGGCATGCTCGTAGGTGACCCTCTAAGTGAGGGGAGCAATGCTAGCTCTACCAACACGAGCTCTGGATGGCGGAGAACTCATTCCTCAGAATGAGAGGAAACTCAGACGCTCAGAAGGGAGCGGCATGCTCATAAATGACCCTCTAGGTGAGGGGAGCAACGCTAGCTCTTACCGACAGCGAGCTCTGGAGAGCGGAGGACTCCTTCCTCAGATGAGAGGAAACTTAGACGCTCAGAAGGGAGCGGCATGCTCATAGGTGACCCTCTGTGATGAGGGGAGCAGTGCTAGCTCTACCAATGAGGAGCTCTGGAGAGCGGAGAAACCATTCCTCAGAGTGAGGGAACTCAAACGCCCAGAAGGGATCGGCATGCTCATAAATGACCCTCTAGGTTAGGGGAGCAATGCTAGCTCGACCAACAAGGAGGGACCTATCACAGAGCTCTGGGGAGCGGAGAAACTCAGACACTCAGAATGAGAGGGAACTCAGACGCTCAGAAGGGAGCGGCATGCTCGTAGGTGACCCTCTAAGTGAGGGGAGCAATGCTAGCTCTACCAACACGAGCTCTGGAGGGCGGAGAACTCATTCCTCAGAATGAGAGGAAAATCAGACGCTCAGAAGGGAGCGGCATGCTCATAAATGACCCTCTAGGTGAGGGGAGCAACGCTAGCTCTTACCGACAGCGAGCTCTGGAGAGCGGAGGACTCCTTGCTCAGATGAGAGGAAACTTAGACGCTCAGAAGGGAGCGGCATGCTCATAGGTGACCCTCTAGGTGAGGGGAGCAATGCTAGCTCTACCGACAATGAGCTCTGGAGAGCGGAGAACTCATTCCTCAGAATGAGAGGGAACTCAGACGCCCGGAAGGGAGCGGCATGCTCATAGGGGCTCTCTATGGTGAGGGGAGCAATGCCAGCTCGACCAACAAGGAGAGCGACCTATCACAGAGCTCTGGGGAGCGGAGAACTCATTCCTCAGAATGAGAGGGAACTCAGACGCTCAGAAGGGAGCGGCATGCTCATATGTGACCCTCTAAGGTGAGGGGAGCAGTGCTAGCTCGGCCATCAATGAGCTCTGGAGAGCGGAGAACTCATTCCTCAGAATGAGAGGGCACTCACACGCTCAGAAGGGAGCGGCATGCTCGTAGGTGACCCTGTAAGTGAGGGGAGCAAAGCTAGCTCTACCGACAGCAAGCTCTGGAGGACGGAAAACTCATTCCCCAGAATGAGAGGGAATTCAGACGCCCATAAGGGAGCGGCATGCTCATAGGTGACCCTCTGTGGTGAGGGGAGCAGTGCTAGCTCTACCAATGAGGAGCTCTGGAGAGCGGAGAAACCATTCCTCAGAGTGTGGGAACTCAAACGCCCAGAAGGGAGCGGCATGCTCATAAATGACCCTCTAGGTCAGTGGTTCTCAAACTGGGGGTCGCGACCCCTTCGTGGGTCGCGGAATAATTTCAAGGGGTCGCGAGAGGGTTAAACAAATGAAGTGTCATTTTTTTGTGATTATAATAAATATTTTTCAACATTACAAGTAAATGCTACAATAAATATTTTCTTATTTTAAAAGATATTACTGATTATAGTGTTTTGAAAAATATTATGTTAAAAAAAATTCCCGACTCGAAGATGACATCACTGTGCAGCGACTGGCTCGCTATCGCTACAGCGCGCATCTGCACGTGAAAACCGCAACTGCAGAGATGGATAAATTTGTAATTCGCAAATCTAAAAATGTTGAGAAAATTGTGGACAGTTTGCTTGAGTCATCGGAACCGTGTACTTCGACTAAGCATAAGAGCAAAACCCCGTCAGACCAAAGTAGGAAACGTCGGAAATATCAGGAAGAATTCATAAAGTATGGATTCGCTTGCTCTATTGTCAACAACGTAGATTTTCCTCAATGTGTAATCTGTTCAGAAGTGCTTGCCCATGAAAGTATGAAGCCCGGCAAAATGCAAAGGCATTTGGAGACGAAACATCCTTCTTTTATTGAAAAGCCTATAGACTTTTTTCGCCGAAAAGAGAAGGAATTACAGGGTCAAAAACACATGATCGCACAACAAGCCAAAATTACATCTAATGCTCTGGAGGCATCTTATGAGGTGGCGTACTTGATCGCGCAAACCAAAAAGCCACACACAATCGGGGAAACCCTGATAAAGCCCGCTGCTGTGGCTATGTGTCGGGTCATACATGGTGAGAAAATAGCAAATGAGCTTATGACTGTTCCGTTGTCGAATGATACAGTCGCTCGCCGTGTACATGATATCGCAAAAGACATTAAGAGTCAAATGATTGATAGGATAAATGGAAAAAAATATGCACTGCAAGTCGACGAATCTACTGATGTGTCTAATTCTGCTCAGTTGCTGGCGTTCATCAAATACACATTTGACGGAAAACTGCATGAGGATATGCTCTTCTGCTCAGCACTCGAGGGGACTTGTACAGGCAGTGACATTTTCACCAAACTGGACACCAAAATAAAAGAGATGGAACTTACATGGGATAATTGTGTTGGTGTATGTACTGATGGTGCTGGTGCAATGGTAGGTAAAAACAAGGGACTCAAGGCAAAGGTTTTAGAAGTGGCTCCTCACGTGAAGTTTACACACTGCATCATACACCGCGAGTCTCTTGCTAGCAAAACACTTGATTCTGAACTCAACAGTGTTTTGAAATGTGCAATCAAAATTGTTAATCACATAAAATCTCGTCCAGTAAACAGCAGACTACTAGCCACACTTTGCAACGAGATGGGCTCACAGCATGAAGCATTGCTGTTTCACACCGAAGTCCGGTGGTTATCACGAGGGAAGGCACTCGGACGTCTTTATGAACTGCGCGAAGAAGTGCACTCATTGTTGAAAGACTCTAAATTGGAATTCGCCCACTGCCTGACAAGTCCAGCTTGGTTGTCAAAACTTGCATGTAAATTTGGCATGTATATTCGAAAGGCTTAACATGCTTAATCTGTCATTACAAGGGCCAAACACAAATATCCTGACAATGAATGACAAAGTTGATGCGTTTATGAAAAAGCTGGAAAGATGGGCTGAGCGAGTTGAACAAGGAAATGTGGAGATGTTTCCTGAGCTTGAGGAGCATCTGGAGGAGAATGGACTGAGTCTCAGCAGCCTGAAAGAACACATCACTGGTCATCTCCACAGCCTTTTGGAACAATTCAAGAAGTATTTCCGAAAAGAGATGCAACCAGAACTGTATGACTGGATACAGCAACCATTTTCTCAATCTAGGACGCATCTCCCCACAAATCTGGAAGATGCTTTGCTGGAGCTGTCCAGTGATCGAACATTAAAAACGTTATTTTCTAATTCCACACTCCCTGAATTTTGGATCGCAGTTGCAGACGAATACACAGAGTTATCCCGTGCGGCAATGGATGTACTGCTTCCATTTGGATCTACATATTTGTGCGAGCAGTCTTTTTCCGCTGTTACATACATAAAGAATAAATACCGATCACGTCTTGAAGTTGAAGATGATTTGCGAGTAGCTGTATCCACCATCAGGCCACGAATGAAGCTTTTGTGCAGCCAAAAACAAGTACACCCATCCCATTGAAAGGTAAGCCAAAATTATTTTGATGTATAGTAAATATAGTTAAAATATGTTTAACAGCTAAAATAAGTTACGTTTATTTTTTTGTGTATGCTTTAGTGGGGGTCGCGAGTTCTTGTCGATCTTACATTAGGGGTCGCTGGCTTAAAAGTTTGAGAACCACTGCTCTAGGTGAGGGGAGCAATGCTAGCTCGACCAACAAGGAGAGCGACCTATCACAGAGCTCTGGGGAGCGGAGAAACTCAGACACTCAGAATGAGAGGGAACTCAGATGCTCAGAAGGGAGCAGCATGCTCGTAGGTGACCCTCTAAGTGAGGGGAGCAATGCTAGCTCTAACAACACAAGCTCTGGAGGGCGGAGAATTCATTCCTCAGAATGAGAGGAAACACAGACGCTCAGAAGGGAGCGGCATGCTCATGAATGACCCTCTAGGTGAGGGGAGCAACGCTAGCTCTTACCGACAGTGAGCTCTGGAGAGCGGAGGACTCCTTCCTCAGATGAGAGGAAACTTAGATGCTCAGAAGGGAGCAGCATGCTCATAGGTGACCCTCTAGGTGAGGGGAGCAATGCTAGCTCTACCGACAACGAGCTCTGGAGAGCGGAGAACTCATTCCTCAGAATGAGAGGGAACTCAGACACCCGGAAGGGAGCGGCATGCTCATAGGTGACCCTCTATGGTGAGGGAAGCAATGCTAGCTTGACCAACAAGGAGAGCGACCTATCACAGAGCTCTGGGGAGCGGAGAACTCATTCCTCAGAATGAGAGGGAACTCAGACGCTCAGAAGGGAGCGGCATGCTCATATGTGACCCTCTAAGTTGAGGGGAGCAGTGCTAGCTCGGCCATCAATGAGCTCTGGAGAGCGGAGAACTCATTCCTCAGAATGAGAGGGCACTCACACGCTCAGAAGGGAGTGGCATGCTCATAGGTGACCCTCTATGGTGAGGGGAGCAATGCTAGCTCGACCAACAAGGAGCGATCCTAGCCTGGATCTAGTATCGACGAGTGAGGTAATCACTGCAATAGCCGATAGCCTTTAGAAATGGATCGTACTCATCCATTGGTTCCTGCGCATGAGATTAGTCCCGGAGCAGGAAGTTTCCTCGGTCAGGTGGAGTTTACGGTGGTTGCAAGGGAATTAGAGAGGAATAAGAGGGCAGGTGCCCCCCTAAGGGAAAGGAGTGGATGTCTTACTCTGGTCCGGACGAAAGTGTCATTTAGGACGCCTCGTCTGGAACACCTCCCTCAGGTTTAGCCTCTCTCTGACCCGTGCCTCTCTCTAACCCTACCCGCAGGCGGGGGAGGGGCATGAGTCGCGAGACTAGCCTTCTGAGCCCATCTCTGATCCTCAGACCGAGATGGGCTAGGACCCCTGGTTGTTCGGGCTCAGACCTGGACTTTATAGAAAGCCTTATCTAGGTCTTTCAGCAGATCAGTCTGGTACGCCTTAAGCACCGCCATAGTGTGCAACGAAGCGACGGTCTGACCTGATTTAGGAAGAAAGGAAGGCTGGGGGTTTATGGCCAGAAAGATTATTTTATGGTCCATAACCTCCAATAACTCGTCATATGCAGTGCAGGAGGATTGAGAGGGTTCAGTCTCAACTTCCTCGCCCTCAAACATCTCCTGCTCTTCCTGGGCATAACCCAGCAGAGCACTAGCCGCTGAATCTGATGATGTCAGAAAGATCGCATCGTCACAATCCAGCAGCTCACTCTCATTCTCGGCCGACGCGCGCAAAAAGGGGCGGTCCCTCTCTAACTCATCGGCCATATCCAACTGCGAACCCCACGATTTAATTCGCCTCCGTGCCTCGGCAGCGGTGGGTCCCGAATCGCGGGAAGCAGACGGCTGCCCCTCTTTCCTCGAAAAGAGGGACAGACGAGAGCGGAGCTTTTTCATAGAAAAAAGCTCACAGTGCACGCAGATTTTCCCCTCAAGGACATTGCGTGTGTGCTCCTTGCCCAAACAAAAGACGCAAAGATTGTGTGTGTCATCGGGTGTCAAATAACGAGGACACGGATCCACATACTTCTTAAACGCCTTGCTAGTGCTCGCCATGATAACAGAGAGAAAACTGTACTCTTACCAGAATGCACGCTTCAAACAAACCAGTCAGTGAAGACGAAGAAGAGGATGATGTATTCTCCCGGCGGCTCTTTTATTATGGTCGCGCCGGTAGTGACGTCATGGGCTGTCGCCGGGCAACAGTTGGTGTTTTTACATATGTATCTTCAGACATGAGTCACACTGAGGGCGTTCACCATAGCGACCCCTAGGGGACGCAGTTCGAAGTTCCCATGAAGGGGAACAGTTCATCGGTTATTTTATGCCCTAACGCAATGACGTCATTCGCGATGATGTAATGATATAATCTATCGTCCCGGGTCGGGATGAAAATACACATTCAAGTAATCATAACTTCAGTCATTTAAAACATCATAATCATGGTCTTTAAAGTTTACAATTAAGTTTTGCAGGCACCCAAAAATACGTACAGGCAGTGATGTGCATACAAGGATTTAACCCTGATAGCAACAGACTCCGGGGTGGATCCGCCCTCAAGTCAGCAGCTCCGCTGCACTGTCAGACTCTGTTCGGTCATTCGCCCAGAATATGCTCCGCCTCTGGACCGCGTTTTATTTTTTTGCTCAAAAATCAAGAGTAGTACACATAGAATAATACAATCATCAACACACAGGTGATGAACAATAATAGCAAAATAATTAAGTATAAAAACAGACAAAAAAAGAACAGAAAAAAAGGGCTGTTAATACATTAGAAACTTAAGCGATAAAATTGAGAACTACATATCATTAAAGGTAGGAAAAGAGTCACAGGTAGATACAGTTTTTAAGGCTTTTTTGTTTTTAGACAGCTGGATTAATGAAAGGTATTGCTCAAATGTTTTCATAAAAACAAAGAAGTGAGGTCTAGAGTTTGAATATTTGCATCTATGGATGTGAAATGTAGCAAGAAGCAAAATCAGATTTACTACATAAAACTGTTTCCTTTTAGATTGTTCATACTCAATAAAACCCAATACCACGTCCTTCCAAAACAGAATACATTCATTATAAATGTTACTCCTAATTAAACATACAACATCTTGCCAAATATTTTTTGTAAATGGACAGTGCCAATAGAGATGGACAACCATTTCAATAGAGTCATCACAAAAAGAGCAACTGGAGGAAAAGTCACTTTTGAATTTGTTCATGTAATGTTTTGCAGGATAAAACTTATGAATTATTTTGTAGGAAATCTCCTTTACTTTGATAGTTAGTAAATAAGTATGAGGAAGCATCCACACTTTGCCTCTGGACCGCACTCTGTCAATAGAGAAGGGGACCTATGACGTCACTCTGTAGGCGGATCGGCTGTTAGCATGAAACTGGTTCCCTCGACAAAAAGCCAATAGGATTTTTTCATAGGCAAAACACAAGCTCTGTGTTAAATCATAGTTCATGAAACTTACACGTTTTGTCCATCAAGATAATCTTCACAAAATGATTTACCTTTGACAAATTTTGAAGCCTAAATAAAAACGCCAGAACTGAAAAGCTAAATTAGGCTATGAACGAACTACACCACGATCGCTCGCCTTCGACGTCACCTGCACCGCGCTTTCTCAAACTTATTTTTAACTTTCAGTGAAAAGGATTTACACTGTATATGAATTTTAATCCACGCTACATAAACCGTTTCATATAAACTGGAATAAATACAAAACTAGAGTTTTGTAAATACAAACTAAAACTGAAATGAGACATTAGTTATAAATAGTATAGTGAAGAAATTAAATAATCATAACAGAAGTACATATGAAAGCACGTATTTCTGTACATTTCGAAATAAGGTGCATTAAAAGTCAATAGTTCCTTGATTAATATGAATTAAAAACGTATCGCCTTGTGTGAACCACGGACCTTATTTAAGTGATTTAACCAAAATCCCATAAAAAAAAAACCATTGACTCTGGGACGATGCAACCGGAAGTGCTAGAATGCTAACTCGCTTACGGGGTTTCACCTACAAAGTGACATCATAGTTCCACCACTCTTGTCATTCAAAAACATTACAATATTTGAAAATTAACAAGGGGCATACGGACAACATCACATGCAGATATAAGGACTACACAAATCAGCATATATTATATATATATATATATATAGTCACAAAAAATTTAAATAAATAAAATTAGCGGATTCATTACGGACACTGCGCGTATTCTCCATCGAACGCTCCTTTTTTGTAAAAAAAAATACAAATGCTGAACAAATTTCTCTTTACACTAAGTATCATAGCTAAAGATTGAGGGGGTCATATATATATATATTTTATTATTATTATTACAACTCAGTGTAAAACTTCCACATCTTACCTAACTAATAATTCTTCCAGTTTTATTACAGAAGTACAAACTTCTTCATACACATTTCTTCTTGTCACTCCACCCCTCTTTATTTCTCATTTTTTCAAATAAAGAAAGGTGTGTCATTGTCATAAACCTGCTGTAAATATAACATGTCAGCCATCTAGAGCATGTCAATGTTTAACTAATCTGCAAAATGACGATTTAAGGATTGACAATGACCATACATCTAAAAAGCAGGATGATACATTTAAAGAATCAAGATAAATTATTATTTGGAAACTTCTTCAACTGTGCCATTCTGTTTTTAGATTTACTAATAGTTCAAGATATTATTGTGTGTCCTGTCTCACTTTATCAGTGTGCTATTTTAAGTCACACATTGCCTTCTGCTCAACCCCTGGCCTTTCTTATACTTTTAAGGGCACAAGTTAGCTTTGCAACAGATGTATCACAAAAGATACATGTGAATTTATGTGAAAGTGCTGATCTGTGTTTGTACCACAAACTGGATTCCAGTGCAAAAGTACATATAATGTTACATTGCAAGTTAGTTATTGTGTTTCTGTGAATGCAATCTGATGCGTTTGTGGCTTTTTGTCATAAATTGACATGTTTTTCATGAACAAATAACTTCACCATTGAGGCTATGAATGTAAATTTCAGAATGGTGTAGCCCGAGATACTCCACCTGACTTGTGCAATATATATATATATATATATATATATATAATATCAAATAAAAATGTAATATGCCTTAACTTCATTGACTAACATTTGTTTTGAGGGTACTTGAAACAAGAAGCAAGACTTCAAGACTACACATATTGATCTTTTTGGTACTGGTTTATGATTGATACCATGTTATGATATGAAGTAATACTTTCTATGGTAATAAAACTCTTAGAGAACCGGTTTTAAAGAGATACAGAAAAAGATTGCGCAGTCGTTCCTGGTGTGAGGACCAGAACCATTTGCCTCTGGTAAACCACGATTTTCTTTGTAAATTGTGTGAGTGTGATAACTGTTAGAGATAAATATGGTTTTAAATGATTAAACCTTTTTAAAATAAAGAGTTTTATGGCAATACTTAAGGGAAAAAGCCATTCAGTTCTGCCTTTTTATGGGTTAAACCCTTTGTATTTCACTGTGTGTTGTTTTAATAAGCTGTTTCCTGTTGATTATGGGTGGATTGTGAGATGGCATGTCAAGGCTCATCTAATTTCTAAACATGAAAAAAAGGGAAGTGAAACATTAAATAGTAAAGACATTAGAAATGTTTTGAAAAGGTTTCTGAAAAAGCAGAAGAAGAAACTATATACACCTGAAATAAAAACGTAGTCGGTTTTGAAAACGTTGGCCCAAATATTGACAATTTACACAACTGTCCATATCCATGGAGACACTTCTATGAGGCGCCACGTAGGATTTAAATCAAACTTTGCTTATCAATACACACATAAAACACTCAAATTTATTAATATAAATATGTAAGGTTAGATGTTTACAAACCTACTTTTACATCTTATATTTAACAGTAATATTAGGTTGTGGGATACTAGTTTGTCTGTTTTTTTTTACAAATATATTATCCACCTCTTGTAATGTTTTAGATAATTTATATTAAATAAATCGTACTAAGATACTGTGTGTGTGTGTGTGTGTGTGTGTGTGTGTGTGTCTTCTGTTACAGCTTTACAGCTCATTCAAGTGCTCTAGTCTGGTTTTTGATTCTACTTCATCGCTAAAAGTAAGATTAAATAGAGTTTTAAACTTGATTTAGCCAACTATTTTGTAAAACACTGACAATGATCCACACTACAGCTTTAACATGGAATAAATGTGCAATGTCAAAAGATTAATATCAATAGAGAATAGGAATGTGTTGTCACAATGGCATTGCATTCTGGGAATTTAGGACATGAGCTACAGCAGAGACTGGATAGTATTGAATGTAGATGCTTTGTGTTATTTTATGTTAATATTATTTTAATTAAGATCGTGTTGGAGTGGTTAAGGCTTACTGTATCATCAATTACCATCCCTTCTCACAGCCGGAGGGAAAATAATTGCTTTTTTCGTGATAGAAAGCTGAAAAAGCAGAGGTATTTCAAGCAGACATTGTCAAGGGCTATATGGCAATTAATGATACAGTAAGCATTAATCATTCCAACGCAATCTGTTGAGTCATATAAAATATTATAAAAATGTCTACATTCACTACGGAACTCAGATGAAAATTAAACTGAAATTCAGTATGATAAACAATTAAAATAACATATGGCCTTATAATTGATATCTGTAGATTTTTTAATTATAGATACAGTGATTTGCATTAAACTGTAAGCGCTCACACCACACTTAAATAAAAAATCATATATGGAAATGTAATCTGTGGCAGCTTGTTGATACCTGGCCACTTGTTTTTACGTATTAAGTGTATTCATTTATTAGATCTCTTGCATCCTTGTTTGGCATCTCTAATAGTAAGGAATATTCAGCTTGATTCATGTCAAGTTATTTATTTGTATAGCATTCACAATACATAGTTTCAAATCAGCTTTATAGTAAGTTATTCTGTTTCCTCTCTAATGGCTTAATTCTTAACACAGCAGTTTTACTGGGCTATATGATGATATAACAAGGGTAAATGATCTACTGTTTGAGATCTAGCTATAGTGTATTCTCCCCTTACAATACTATCCATGGTTTTGCTACTCTAACCATAGTTCAACGTGGTATTTCTAATGAAATTGTGGTTATTCGAATGGTAATAAATATGACAAAAATATGGTTGCTACATGTTTACTATAATAAAACCATGGTTCATTTTCGTAAGTGTTTTAGCAGTTATATTAAAACCACTTTAGTGAAGGAGACTGAATAACCTGCAGCCTCTTAGGACACACAACAGAGCAAATTATTAAGTTGGCTTGTGAAAGCCAACTTACTGAAATCCTATTTAAACTTCTTATTATTAAGTTGGCTTGGGAAAGCCAACTTACTGATATTCTATTTAAACTTATACTTATTATTATTATTCTTACGAGACTAAATTTGCAACTGCTACTCCTCCTAGAGCTTTAACTCTACAAACTCGAAACTCGCAACATATCTCCGAACTATTCTGACTCGAGTTGCTATATCTTTTCTAAGCGATCGGGTTTATGCTAATCGTACAATTAGCGAAAAACCGCGCAAAAAAACGCATCGACAATGCATGGCGGCAAACTTCGACGGGTTGTAGCGCAGAGCGAGAATTTCGTAGAAACTTGTGAATCACAACATTTGAAGAGGCTATCAAGCTGAGCGAGAACATACCCCGCAGTGGGGTATAAGTTTTACCCCTGGGGCGCAAGAGCCCCCCAAAATTGTCCCATAGACTTACATGGTGAGGGGACGGCCCATGAAACAGCATATACGTTTAAACTACAATGGTAATCATGCTTTAAACTACAATGGTAATCATGCTAGCAACATACTAATCATGCTAAAATCATGCTAGCAACATGCTAATCATGCAAGCAACATGCTAAACATGCTAGCAAACATGCTAATCATGCTAGCAACATGCTACCAACATGCTAATCATGCTAGCAACATGCTAATCATGTTAGCAAACATGCTAGTCACATGCTAATCATGCTAGCAAACATGCTAGTCACATGCTAATAATGCTAGCAACATGCTAGCAACATGCTAATCATGCTAAAATCATGCTAGCGACATGCTAGCAACATGCTAATCATGGTAACAACATGCTAGCAACATGCTAATAATGCTAAAATCATGCTAGCAACATGCTAATCATGCTAACAACATGCTAGCAAACATGCTAATCATGCTAAAATCATGCTAGCAACATGCTAATCATGCTAGCAACATGCTAGCAACATGCTAATAATGCTAGCAACTTGCTAGCAACATGCTAATCATGCTAGCAACATGCTAGCAAACATGCTAGTCACATGCTAATCATGTGTAATCACATGCTAGCGACATGCTAGCAACATGTTAATCATGCTAGCAACATGCTAATCATGCTTAGCAACATGCTAACAACATGCTAATCATGCTAAAATCATGCTAGCAACATGCTAGCAACATGCTAATCATGCTAGCGACATGCTAGCAACATGCTAATCATGCTAAAATCATGCTAGCAACATGCTAATCATGCTAGCAAACATGCTAATCATGCTAAAATCATGCTAGCAAACATGCTAATCATGCTAGCAACATGCTAGTCACATGCTAATCATGCTAGCAACATGCTAATCACGCTAGCAACATGCTAATCATGCTAGCAACATGCTAAATCATCTGCAAAATAGCAAAAGGATAAAATAATGCTAATAGCATAAATATGTCTACATGCAGCAACAGGCGTAGTCACATGCTATGTACAACATGCTAATCACGCTAACACATGCAAAATCATGCTAGCAACATGCTAGCAAATGCTAAGCTGCTAGCCAACACTAGCAACATGCTAATCATGGTAAAATCATGCTAGCAACATGCTAGCAACATGCTAGCAACATGCTAGAACATGCTAACATGCTAGCAACATGCTAACAACATGCTAATCACGCTAGCAACATGCTAGCAACATGCTAATCACGCTAGCAACATGCTAAAATCATGCTAGCAACATGCTAGCAACATGCTAATCACGCTAACAACATGCTAGCAACTTGCTAATCATGCTAGCAACATGCTAGCAACATGCTAATCATGTTAACAACATGCTAGCAAAACATGCTAATCATGCTAACAACATGCTAGCAACATGCTAATCATGCTAGCAACATGCTAGCAACATGCTAATCATGCTAGCAACATGCTAATCATGCTAGCAACATGCTAACAACATGCTAATCATGCTAAAATCATGCTAGCAACATGCTAGCAACATGCTAATCATGCTAGCGACATGCTAGCAACATGCTAATCATGCTAAAATCATGCTAGCAACATGCTAATCAAGCTAGCAAACATGCTAATCATGCTAAAATCATGCTAGCAACATGCTAATGATGCTAGCAAACATGCTACTCACATGCTAATCATGCTAGCAACATGCTAATCACGCTAGCAACATGCTAAAATCATGCTAGCAACATGCTAGCAAATCATGCTAGCAACATGCTAATCATGCTAGCAACATGCTAGTCACATGCTAATCACGTTAGCAACATGCTAATCACGCTAGCAACATGCTAATCATGCTAGCAACATGCTAGCAACATGCTAATCATGCTAGCAACATGCTAGCAACATGTTAATCATGCTAAAATCATGCTAGCAACATGCTAGCAACATGCTAATCATGCTAGCAACATGCTAAAAACATGCTAATCACGCTAGCAACATGCTAGCAACATGCTAATCACGCTAGCAACATGCTAAAATCATGTTAGCAACATGCTAGCAACATGCTAATCACGCTAGCAACATGCTAGCAACTTGCTAATCATGCTAGCAACATGCTAATCATGCTAGTGACATGCTAGCAACATGCTAATCATGCTAAAATCATGCTAGCAACATGCTAATCAAGCTAGCAAACATGCTAATCATGCTAAAATCATGCTAGCAACATGCTAGCAACATGCTAATGATGCTAGCAACATGCTAGTCACATGCTAATCATGCTAGCAACATGCTAATCACGCTAGCAACATGCTAAAATCATGCTAGCAACATGCTAATCATGCTAGCAACATGCTAGCAACATGCTAATAATGCTAGCAACTTGCTAGCAATATGCTAATCATGCTAGCAACATGCTAGCAAACTTGCTAGTCACATGCTAATCATGCTAGCAACATGCTAGCAACATGCTAATCAAGCTAAAATCATGATAGCGACATGCTAGCAACATGTTAATAATGCTAGCAACATGCTAGCAACATGCTAATCATGTTAACAACATGCTAGCAAACATGCTAATCATGCTAGCAACATGCTAATCATGTTAGCAACATGCTAGCAACATGCTAATCATGCTAGCAACATGCTAACAACATGCTAATCATGCTAAAATCATGCTAGCAACATGCTAGCAACATGCTAATCATGCTAGCGACATGCTAGCAACATGGTAATCATGCTAAAATCATGCTAACAACATGCTAATCAAGCTAGCAAACATGCTAATCATGCTAAAATCATACTAGCAACATGCCAATGATGCTAGCAAACATGCTACTGACATGCTAATCATGCTAGCAACATGCTAATCTCGCTAGCAACATGCTAAAATCATGCTAGCAACATGCTAAAATCATG
The DNA here is from genome assembly GCA_027422405.1 of Ptychobarbus kaznakovi. Lineage (NCBI taxonomy): Eukaryota > Metazoa > Chordata > Actinopteri > Cypriniformes > Cyprinidae > Ptychobarbus > Ptychobarbus kaznakovi. Next base: position 24,470,843 of record CM049805.1, on the reverse strand, counting down.
CTAGCAACATGCTAAAATCATGCTAGCAACATGCTAATCATGCTAGCAACATGCTAGTCACATGCTAATCACGTTAGCAACATGCTAATCACGCTAACAACATGCTAAAATCATGCTAGCAACATGCTAGCAACATGCTAATCACGCTAGCAACATGCTAGCAACATGCTAATCATGCTAAAATCATGCTAGCAACATGCTAGCAACATGCTAATCATGCTAGCAACATGCTAAAAACATGCTAATCACGCTAGCAACATGCTAGCAACATGCTAATCACGCTAGCAACATGCTAAAATCATGTTAGCAACATGCTAGCAACATGCTAATCATGCTAAGACATGCTAGCAACTTGCTAATCATGCTAGCAACATGCTAGCAACATGCTAATCATGCTAGCAACATGCTAGCAACATGCTAATCATGCTAGCGACATGCTAGCAACATGCTAATCATGCTAAAATCATGCTAACAACATGCTAGCAACATGCTAATCATGCTAGCAACATGCTAACAACATGCTAATCATGCTAGCAACATGCTAAACATGCTACCAACATGCTAATCATGCTAGCAACATGCTAACAACATGCTAATCACGCTAGAAACATGCTATCAACATGCTAATCATGCTAGCAACATGCTAATCACGCCAGCAACATGCTAAAATCATGCTAACAACATACTAGCAACATGCTAAACATGCTAGCAACATGCTAATCATGCTAAAATCATGCTAGCAACATGC
>CM049805.1:24335739-24469995 GCA_027422405.1 Ptychobarbus kaznakovi | reverse complement strand
CTGATTGGGCAGATAGCTGTCAACTGATCAAAAAATAGGCACATGTATTTTACTATGGCACAGTAATATAGTAATAATTTACAATTTTACTGTTATTTCCTCTTTTCCTGATAATTTGTAATGAGGATAAAAAGACAAAAAAAACATGCAAATAAGTTCAAACAACCATTCAATATCTATTACTTCCTGAATATTACTGATGAACTGATAAAAAAGGTTACTGTTCACATAAGTTTTACTACTGTATAGTATAGTAATGTAGTAATAATTTTTTACTTTCTCCTGTTTTATTGTTGGTTTCCTCTTTTCTGATCATTTGTAATGAGGATAAAAAATAATAAATAAAAAAACATGCAAATAAGTTCAAACATCAATTCAATATCTACTATTTCCTGAATATTATAAAATAATATAATATAATAATAATATAAGAGGTCCGCCCCCTGATGACGTCATACTATGCAAATTAGATGAGTATATTTACACCCCACATAAACTTTTGGTTATGCCCAACATTTTTCTAATTTACAGTAGATCTCTATCTTTAACCCCTTTCAAGCCACAAGTTTTTGAAATCTTGATGCCAAAATCCAGCATTTTTTCCCAAAAAACCCCGGCGCCTAAAGGGTTAAATGCTCCACCATCATCCCTGTCCCAAATAAACCCAAAATGACTAGCTGGTGCTTTGGGTGTCAAAAGACAAAGAACTGGTTTGAAACTAGGCTCTGGCTCTGAACCAGCACTGGAACTGCTTTGGTGGAAAAGGGGTATGGGTAGACTTCAGCTCCGCTTTTAACACCATCATCCTGGACACCCTTCAGAATAAACTGACACAGCTCTCTGTCCCCACCTCCGTCTGTCAGTGGATCACCAGCTACCTGACGGACAGGCAGCAGCTTGTGAGGCTGGGAAAATTCCCATCCAGCACCCGTACGATCAGCACTGGAGCTCCTCAGGGCTGTGTTCTCTCCCCACTGCTCTTCTCCCTGTACACAAATGACTGCACATCCAAAGACTCCTCCGTCAAGCTCCTGAAGTTTGCAGATGCCACCACACTGATCGGCCTCATTCAAGACAGTGACGAGTCTGCTTACAGACAGGAGGTTAAGGAGCTGGCTGTCTGGTGCAGTCTTAACAACCTGGAGCTTAACATGCTCAAAACAGTGGAGATGATCGTGGACTTCAGGAGAAACCCCCTGCTCTCCCCCCACTCACCATCATAAACAGCACTGTGACTGCAGTGGAGTCATTCAGATTCCTGAGCACCACAATTTTTCTTGACCTGAAGAGGGACAATCACAATGAGTCCATGGTGAAAAAGGCCCAGCAGAGGCCAGCTGAGGAAGTTCAACATGCCACAGGAACTGCAGATACAGTTCTATTCTGCCATCATTGAATCTGTCCTCTGCATGTCAATAACTGTCTGGTTCAGCTCAGCGACCAAATTTGACCTCAGAAGACTACGGAGGGTAGTCCGGACTGCTGAGTGAATCTTTGGTACAACCCTCCCCACTCTCCAAGAACTGTACTCATCCAGAGTGAGCAAAAGAGCTGGCAAAATCACTCTGGACCCCTCACATCCAGCACACTCCCTCTTCGAACTGTTACCATCTGGTCGAAGCTCTGTGCACCAGAGCGACCAGATACAGAAACAGTTTGAACACTTGATACTAAACGTGGAACACACAACACTATTATACAATTATTTATTCACCACATACTTTTTTTATTTTATTTGCACAGGTCAGACCTCACACATAATTGTCTGCATTGTATATTGTGTTTTTGCCATTTTGTACATTGCCTATTTGTATATTGTTCTTTTGTTGTCTGTGTCCTGTCCTGTTGCTATCATTCTGTTGCACTGTGGAGCTTCTGACACTATAACAAATTCATTGTATGTGTAAACATACCTGGCCAATAAAGCTCATTCTGATTCTGGTACATATCAAGCACTCTTGTTCACATTGGGTCTTCTTCCTCAGGTATTGCCTAACTACCTGTTCTGATAATGCTGCTCTGATCACATGATGGTGATCAACACTCAGCATGATAATTTCACTCGCATGGTCATTCACAACAAAATGGTGGAGGCAGTAAGTAAATAAGTAAAGAAAAAAATTGTGAAGAATAAGTTGATAAATAAGTAATGATCCATCAGCGGCAGAAACTGTTTTTCTGTGGTTTAAAACATGTATGCTTATTTGTGACCCTGTAATGATATTTTTATTATACTGAGAACCCCCCCCCCCACACACACACCCCCGTGTATGCTTATTTGTGACCCTGTAATGATATTTTTCATTATACTGAGACCCCCCCATCAAAAAAACATATTGTTTAGACAATAAGAAACAATTAAAAATAACATTTTTGAAAAATTATATTTATATTTTTTCTATGTCCTCTGTTAAAACTAGGACTCGGTTTTTCTAAAAATGAAGTGGCACGAATATACATCAAAAAGGCAAAAACTATGGGATTTTTTTAAATCACAAATTACTTTTAAAATTTTCAAGATTTTTTTTAATAAAAATTTGTTTTAGGATGATTCTCAACTATGTTATAAAATATACTCTATATTGCCAAAAGTATTGGGTCACCCCCTTCTAATGAAAGGTTTGACTACTTTAGTAATTTCCATGAGAACAAATCTTAATGTTTAAGCATATAATGATATTCTAGGGAATTTTGTGCTTCTAATTTTATAGCAACAGTTTGGACAGAACCCTTTTCTATTCTAACATGACAGTGTCTCTGTGTATAAGACAAGGATCAAAGAGAAATGATGATTCAGTCAGTGTGGAAGAACTTGTCTGGTCTGCAGAAAGACAAGTCCTAATCCCAGCTGAACACAAAAACTCATCACCAAACACCAATGACTTGTACACATGGGTGCAGTCATTTTATACACTTCAAAACTGTTGCAACAGAGGTGGAAATACAATTTTTAAGTACATTAATTTCGTTGTTGCCACACTGTGTTGGAAGTGCCTTGTTCTCTTCTAAAGAAGGGGTGTCCCAGTACTTTTGTCCATATAATGAATGTACAAGTCATTGGTGTTTAGTGATGAATTTTTGGCTCAAGGTCTGCATTTAAAGTCACACCAGAGGTGTTCAGCGGAATTAGATGGTGCACTACCAAAGCATTCTCAATGTTATTAGGATGATCATGTTTACTTCACAAATGCCAAATTTTGGACATCCAATCAAATTATTCCGGATTATTCTTATGGGATAGGAAAGAAACATAATTTTGTTGATAAACGGGTAAGTATTCTTAAATGGAGTTCCCCCCAAAAATGAATTGTGTCATTAATTATTTTTACCTCCCCATCCACCCTCCACGCTAGTCATTCCAAATCAAGACCTTGTTTGCATCTTTGGAACAAAAATTAAGATATTTTTGAGCAAACAAATCTTGTAGCATCGTAAAAGTAAAATTAAAGTAGTATGTATTAGTAGTAGTAGCCCCTTTAGTCACATCACAATACCAGCGAAATTTGCCATCAATTAACTGTCCATAACATCCAATCATATGAAAGGGGGTAGACAGAACAGGATGACAGGAATTGAAAAAATACAGCATTTACATGAGGAAAGTGAGGGACAAAAAAAATAACCCCCACACTAGCTCCTTAGGGATACAGTGGGAGAACAGAAAAAAACACCTCAGCACAAAAACCTACACCATAAACACACGACTCTTGCAACAGGGGAAAACAAATCCAGATTCCGGAAAGACCGGTCCAACATTTGTTTTCGGCGCCGGTCGACAATCCCGCCCGACAGGCTGGCGGGTTCTAAAGCGAACGAGGCGAGGATGGGGGGAGGGGGAAGTCAATTCTGTACAATGGGGAGGAGGCAAAGCGTCTCACTGCAGTGTTCTTTTCCCAGGGTAAGTCCAACAACGCCTTGCCGGGCAGGTGTACGGGGAGCAGAAAAGATTAAGATTTATTGTTTAGGCGATGGCATTCCAATGGCTACTCTCTCTTCCAATCTGATCCCGAATTCCATTTCTTTTGCAAGCCAAGCTTCTCCAAAAATCCAATTGCGGTTTGTCGCAGTCATGCTGCCCCGCTCTTCCCACATTACTACGGGCACCTTGTGAGGCTTTTGGACAGCTTGTAACCCGTTTTCTGAATTCTTCGATAACCCAGGGCAGCCTAATTCCTCACAAGACCTGTTATCAATGTTCGATAGGTAGATGTCTTCTTCCACGGAAAGAGCCGCCAGACATGATCGCCACCTCTCCCACGCGTCCACGTATACAGCTGCGAATCCGTCCGAAGGCGGTTCCCCGGAAACCCAGTTTCTTGTCGAAAAGATGGTGTTTACGTTGAGGGACCAGTTGATCAAATAAATCCAGTTGAAGAAAGTGCAGTGAGATTCTCAAAAGATGACAATACTGGAGAGCAAGTTCAGGGAAAATAAGGGAGGACGGGGAAGTGAAAAATGCGACCGCCTCCGTTGAGAGCCCAGAAAATTAAACCACTGATTTTACATGTTTTACCAATGTTACTACGTTTCTTGGCCTGGTAACATTTTAGTTAAAAAGCACTCAATTTGAAAGATCTCAGATTTAATAAAAAATATCTTAATTTGTGTTACGGAACGGAGATGAATGGAGGTCTAATGGGTTTGGAACAACATGAGGCAGTGCTGATCCTAGATTTCTGGGGGTCCTATGCAAAACTGTGTCACCGGGGGGGTGGGGGGCTGAAGGGTGAAAGAATAAATGAAACGCATGTGTCCGTGTTTCACTTCTTCTCGAATCGCACTCGCGGAAGGTGCTCTAGAAACAGTATCTCTTCCTCCTTACGCTTTCAATTCATTTTTTTTTTTTGTCTTGAGCCTTTGTCAGGAGAATGTACGACATTCACGTTACATGATTTGACTAATCTTTACATAGAGGAGGAAGGTGCACCGCATTAAAAAAAATTATCATTCATGTTTTCATAACCGCTTGCCAAGCTCTAAAACGAAACTAATTAAATTTAAAACATTTAAAACGAATTAAAATTTAAAACTAATTAAAATTAAAACATCTTTGAGAGCAAGGGTGTTTGGGGTAAAATATAAATTTGAGTGTTTGACTAGCTGTCTAGAGGTGTTTCAGTTCCTCACCCAAAATAGCATCAGCACATAAATGAGAATGTGTAAAAGAGGAAATACATTAAGTAGATCGATTTGAGAGTTAAAGGGACAGAGAGTGAAGCCTTGAAATAACATTAACATTCTTTAATACATGTGCAAAGTTATCACAAATCTGTAAATATGTACTGTCCATATGTAAATTGTTGTGTCTTGTTTTGTTTTGTTTTTTTGCACTGTCTGGAGCACGCTCGTAAGAATTTCCCTCACCAAGGCACTTGTGCTGTGGTGATGTGACAATAAAAGTGATTTGATTTGATTTGATTTGATCTGTTATTGATTTGTCATTGTGGGGTATGGAGTGTTGACTGATGTGCTTTTTTTAAGAAAATAAAAACAGGCTAAAATTGTAACATAACTGTGTGCCAAAATAGAGAAAGGGTCTCTGAATTCTTTCTGAAAGTAAAAGTAATGAAAATAAGCATGAAAATCATTATAAATAACAGAATAATTTCTAAAGCTTTTATGCTCATTAGCAGTATTCAATTTACATTTATTTGTGTAGCGCTTATCGTGATGCATCATTTCAAAGCAGCTTTACAGAATATGTATGTAATTTGTTATCAGAGGTGAGTAAAGTAATGTTCATATGACAAGATGTATACACTGCAAAAAATGTCAGACCTCCCCAACTCAAAATTCTCTAGTGACTGATTACATCTAAATTTTCCCATTGGCCCAATTGCAATTTCTGCTAACTTAATTGTATTAATTGTGACAACAGTCTGTTAACTTTGGCTCGATTAGAAATAATATGTTGAGACAATTGGGAAAAAAGAAGTCTACCAAACCATGTTATTGGTCCAATTAAATATTTTAAATAGTAGGAGCATACATTTTTTGTTTTACCTAATTTAAAAATGTATATTGGTAAATGAATAGTGCTAAAGCAACCTTACTGACTTGTTTATTCCCTGTTGTCTCAAAAGAAAATGAATAAAATTATTAAATGATACACTAAACACTGCCTCATGTTAATACTTTTAATCGAATATACGTCAATATTGTGAAAATACCTTAAAATTATAAATACATTGACATTTTCTACACACTATACCTCACAATATCATGCATTTTAATTATCATAAGATACACAAAGCTGATGAATTGCATCTTATACAATTGTGCAAACATGTCGAAAACACCATACAATAATAATGATTTGTATTAATAATAGTAATAATTTATCTGAGGTTACTTCAACCAGTGTTTAGGCTAATGTCACTGAAGATTACCATTCTCACAATAGGTACTCTGAGCTCATGATGAAACTACATCTTAACTATTTAAACATTAAACATCAAATACATTCACATATTAAAAATGTCAAAAACACATCAAATTTAAGTAATGGGGATATTACTTCACACAGTGTTTAGAGTAATTTCACATGAACTATACCATTCTCACAAGAGGTACTTTGATCTCATGAAACTGCATTTTACACGTCCACTGTTTGCCAAAAAAACTCATAAGAGGTTCTTTGGGGTTAAAATTATGTCATTAATTACCCTCATGTCCTTCCACACAAATAAGACCGTTGTTTCAGCATAGATTTCATTATCAGATTTCATCAAAAATATCTTAATTTGTTTTCTGAAAATTAACAAAGGTCTTATGAGTTTGGAACGACATGAGGGTAAGTAATTAATGTAAGAATTTTCATTTTTGGGTAAACTATCCCTTTAAATCCTTGTTGTACTCCTGGACAGGGCTGGCGCTTTGAGGAGGGGCCTCCATATTGCATTTGGCACATTTATCCGTATTGCTGCTATGTATACACATCCCTTAAAATCTTGAATCCTTGAATCCATAGCCGTAACACACCCCCTATATGCCAGTCCACCAGTCAATAAGGACATAAATACTCATTGTTCATTGGATATAGCTGACTCATCTGCAATTAAACCAATTAATGTTGCAGTTTCAAAAACGGGTCCCGCCTTCTGGATATTTGCGTAACGAATTGTTCCTTCAGGTTCTGCATGCAAAAGGCTAAACAGGCATGCAAAGAATGTCTCAGGTTACTTATGTAACCATGGTTCCCGAGTGGGGAACGAGACACTGCATCCTCTAGGGTTTGCTATGGGGAAGGCCGTCAGCGTGACCCGTGTCTGAAGCATACATACAAAAACACAACTTGTTGGCTGGCAACAGCCTATGACATCGCTTCCGGCACGACCACAGTATAAAAGGGCGGCAGGAGAATACATCATCCACTTCTTTGTCTGAAGCTTGCGTCCGAAGCATGGCACAGCGCCTAGAGAACGCAGTGTTTCGTTCCCCACATGGGGAACCATGGTTGCATAAGTAACCTGAGACGTTCCCCTTCATGGGAACTTCAAACTGCGTCCTCTAGGGGTCGCTATGGGGAAAGATATACCCACGCCACTATGCTGAGGGGAGTGCAAGCCAAAACAAAGGCGAGCGTTAAGTACCAACTCTACCAGGCTAAGGGAGTGGACAGTTTGACGGCTGTCAGTGACATTATCCCCATCGGCCAGAGACCCGAGCTGCATACCCTAATATCTTACCTGTTAGGGTAGAGCTTAAAGGCTTGGAATCAGAAGAAAAATATTCCTTTAAGGGGATATGGCAAAGTGCCTAGTTTAGTAGCTAGGTCCTGGCCGGTCACCCAGGGGCTACCGTTTGCTCTGCACGAGCTCTCTGAGGGAACTGCCTCAACAGGCCTTTGGTAATAACCCCTGTTCAATTCCAGAAATTTGGGAGAAATAGGTAGAGTGGGGCTTAAGGCGAACCGGGGCCTAACCAACCCAAAGAAAAGGCACGAAGCTGCAGCGCGTAGCCCATACCGTACAGGATTTTAGAAAGAACGCAAAAACACTTGATGTGCGATCTTACCACAACGTGGCTTTGAGAAAGTGCACAGAGACTTAGCATGCGCACTTACCATAACATGGATTTGAAACCGTTCTAGGGAGCCGCAAAGCGAGCAACTTAACAGGGAGGCAGAGAGAGGCCTTACAACCGGAAGTCGCTGACTCACAGAGCTCTAGGGAGCGGAGAATTCAACTCAAACACTCGGAAGGGAGCAGCATGCTCATAGGTGACCCTCTATGGTGAGGGGAGCAATGCTAGCTCTACCAACAAGGAGAGCAACCTAACAAGGAGGCATAGAGAGGCCTAAAAACCTGAGGCTGCAGAATGACAGCTCTGGAGAGCAGAGAACTCAACTCTCAGCATGAGAGGGAACTCAGACACTCAGAAGGGAGCGGCATGCTCATAGGTAACCCTCATGGTAAGGGGAGCAATGCTAGCTTGACCAACAAGGAGAGCAACCTATCACAGACTTCTGGGGAGCGGAGAACTCAATTCTCAGAATGAGAGGGAACTCAGACTCTCAGAAGGGAGCGGCATGCTCATAGGTGACCCTCATGGTGAGGGGAGCAATGCTAGCTCTACCAACAAAGAGAGCAACCTAACAGGGAGGCAAAAGTAGCAGCGGCACCCCTCCATCACCCCCCCCCCCCCACACACACACACACACACACACACACACCCACACCCCGAAGACATATCTCACTCATGCCACAGGGAAGAGTGTACTCAAACCCAATCAATAGAGGGGTGATACACAGATTCACCATAAGAGCAGTGTGATACATCTGCTTTGGCGTTAAAAGAGTAAAGCCGCTCAGTACCTCAGTGAGAGGAGCTTCACTCAGCGAATGAGTGATAATTGAGTGGGTAACCTATAGTGGCAGGCGTCCCAGTCATAGAACTGATAGTACAAAGACCCGCAGGCCCTGGTATTACAGTGCTGGGGACCTGACGACCAAGGAGACTCCCACAGAAACCTACGACTTGGCCACATGATCCAGGGGTATGAGGCCGGGAACAGGGCTCTCATCCTAGCCTGGATCTAGTATCGACGAGTGAGGTAATCACTGCACTGAGTCGATAGCAAGAGGTTTGAAAAACACACAAAACGACAGGTCCCAGAAATACTGCAAAGAATGGCAGCAGTAGGAAATCCAACGTATCCAGTCCGATTAGAAATTGATCGTACTCACCTATTTCCATGGTTCCTGCACATGAGATCAGTCCCGGAAACGAAGTCTGAAGAGTCGGGTCCGGACCGTCAGTAAAGTAGTTTCTATGAAACATAGAACTTAACCAAAACATCATAAGTCCAGCATAGAGACTGCAATGTCAAGTGCAGGAGGTTCCCACAAGATGAGGGCAGATGACAGGCCCCCCGAGGGAAGGGAGTAGATGTTCAAGTCTTACTCTGATCCGGACGAGAGTGTTGAGAACTCCTCATCTGGATCACCTCCCTCAGGTCTTGCCTACCTCTCTTTGACCCACGCCTCCCTCTAGCCCTACCCGCACAAGTAGCTACACTAGCCTTCTGTGCCCATCTTTGATCCCCAGACCGAGATGGGCTAGGACCCCTGTATTGTTCGGGCTCAGACCTGGACCTTCTTGGAATTAAGGATTTGAAGGCTGCTGAGCATGCCTTCGCCTCCCTAAACTTCTCGACCACCATCTCGACGGAGGTACCGAAAAGCTCGGAAGGTGAGACTGGAGCATTGAGAAGAAAGCCCTTCTCTTTCTTCCCGATATATTCTAGGTTCACCCACAGATGTCTCTCCGTTACCACCATGGCTGCCATAGACCCGCCCATAGCAGTGGCAGCCTGCTTAGTGGCACAGAGGGCCAAATCCGTGGTGCGGCGCAGCTTAGCTACCTCATCAGGTGACAAGCCCTGACCCTTATCAAGGTCTTTCAGAAGATCAGCCTGGTACATTTGAAGCTCTGCCATAGTGTGCAACGAAGCGACCGCCTGACCTGCTGCTGCATACGCCTTTCCATTTACGCGAGATGTATCCTGAAGGGGCTCAGATGGCAAGGAGGGAACCCTTTGAGAAGACGTCTCACCCACAGAGGGATAGCTAGCTAGCGTCTCTTCTACAGGGTGCATCCTCTCATAGCCGCTTTCACGCATCCCTTCAATGTTAGCATAACTGGTATGCTGGAATCTATGGATGCGAGAGGAAAACTGATTTTTCCATTCCTTCTCAACCTCCGTATGGAGATCAGGAAGAAATGGAAGGCTCACTTGAGCTGGGGAGTTATGGCCAGAAAGGTACCACTCAGCGAGATGCCACCATCTTGGTCCGCTTCCACGGCAAGTCAAGCCTCGCCGTGGCGCGTTCCATAAACTCCAACAGCTCTTCATACGCAGGGCAGGAGGATTGAGAGGTCTCAGTCTCAACTTCCTCGCCTTCAAACATCTCCTGCTATTCCTGGGGATAACCCAGCAGAGCACTTGCCGCTGGATAAGATGATGCCGGAGAGATCGCATCACCATAATCCAGCAGCTCGCCCTCGTTCTCGGCCGATGTGCGCAAAAAGGAAAGCTCCCTCTCTAACTCATCGGCCAGATCCACCTGTGAACCCCATGATTTAATTCTCCTCCGTGTCTTGGCAACAGTGGGTCCTTAACCGCGGGAAGCAGATGGCTGCCCCTCCTTCCTCGAAAAGAGGGACAGACGAGAGTGGAGCTTTTTCATAGAAAAAAGCTCACAGGGCATGCAGATTGACCATCGAGGACATCGCGTGCGTGCTCCTCGCCCAAACAAAAGACGCAAAGACTGTGTGTGTCATCGGGTGTCAAATAACGAAGGACACGGATCCACACATCTCTTAAACGCCTTGCTAGTGCTCACCATGATAGTTCTTAGAAAACTGTTTCTTACCAGAATGCACAAAGTAGTCAGTGAAGTAGAAAGAAGTGGATGATGTATTCTCCCGGTGCCCTTTTATACTGTGGTCGTGCCTCTAGTGACGTCATAGGCTGTCGCTGGCCAACAAGTTGTGTTTTTGTATGTATGCTTCAGACACGGGTCACGCTGACCATAGCGAACCCTAGAGGACGCAATTCGAAGTTCCCATGAAGGGGAAGTATAGCTCCTAATGCAGGTGTGTGAGTTGTTGTCATCTATTTTGTAGTGATTGCAATGTATTCTAAATATAAACGTGTTCTGTCAATCAACGTGATTTCTGAGAAGATAATCCACTGCTTTATTATGAGTTTAAAAGAGGGCGAGCGCCCTTGACGCGCCAAGACGCGGCGCTTTGAATTTGCGCATACAATGAATGACATTGGGTCAGGATCTGACTAGCAAAATAGCGACAAAAAGCAGAGAAGTTTGTATCAAAGGTTAAAAAGCAAGCACACTAGAAAAAAAATGTATGGTTCAAAAAGATTAGTGTCATCTAAATTCTGCTGTTGATTTACTGCTCTAACTCAGTTTCAACTAGCTAAAAAAATGTTTTTCTGCTTAGAGACCGTGTCTTTCTATTCCACTTAATTTGTGCATATATATATTTCATATTTAACAATACAATGCATAATATCAGATTATTGATATTAATCATATGACAATATCTGTAGTCAATATTGATTACATGGGAGGGGGAAATCCTGCCCATACCCAGCTAGGAAATAAAAAATGATAAAAGCACTCACTGAAGTGGGTGTTTAAATTAAATAAAACATCAAAATAATAATATCAACAATAACATCTTCATCAAAAAAAGAGATTACCTTAGATAATGTTTGCTTAATATGTACATATACAAAGTCAAAAGTTTGGACCCATTACTATTTCTAATGTTTTTGAAATACATTTCATATGCTCATCAAGCCTGCATTTATTTGACCAGAAATATGATAATTTAATATTCAGAAAGGATGTGTTAAAAAGATAAAGAGTGATAGTAAAGATGTATATTGTTCTTAAATATTTATTTTTAACAGCTTTTTAATAATAAAAAACAGGATCACAGGTTATAAAAGAAACATTAAGCACTGTTTCTAATATTGATAATAAATCACCATATTAGAATGATATATGTAGGATCATGTGACACTGAATACTGGAGTAATGGCTGAATAAAATTCAGTTTTGCATCACAGAAATAGGCCTATAGACTATTTTAAAGTATAGTAAAATAGAAGACCATTATGTTGTAATAATATTTCACATTTCAATATAATAGTTTTTTGCTGTATTTTTGATCAAATATGCTAAAGCCACGCTTGATGAGCATAAGAGTGTCAGACTTTGTTTCCCTGTGTCTTGTGTCTCCCTTCCTCTTGTGCCCAAATATGGTCCTTCCTGTTTCCTGTTCGTTATGAGTTCAGTTAGTCCCAGCCTTGTGTCCTGATTATGTTCCAGGTGTGTCGAGTTAGCTCTGTCTATTTATAGTCTGTTCTGCCCCATGTTTCCTGTCAGTTGTTAAACGTCATTTGTGTGCATCAGATCTCCATGTCAGATCATTACGGTCGATGTTCCTGTGCTCTTTGCTTTCTGTCATTAAAGACATTATTATTTAAAGTATCTCCTCTTCTCCCTCGTTCCATATCCCTGACGGAACGTGACAAAGAGACGTCTTTCAAAAACACAATGTTTCCTAATTTTTGTACTGTATGAGTAAAAATATACAAAATGTAACGTTAAATGTTGTATAAAAAAGGTTATTTATGATTATGTTTTCATCTCTTTTCATCAGTGTTTTTAGTTTGTGCCTTTTTTATATAATGTTCGACTTTCTCCATAGCATTTTAAAGTGTCCGTTTCTTAATAGAATTCAAACAGATCGCATATTTTACCATCAAGTTTGCGATAGGAATGGCTCTCGCAAATCTTCTCACACTTCTCGAGCGCATTCCGCATTGCGAGTATAGGGTGATTCGCGCCGCTCGTACATAATTAAAATAACTGCGCTTCAGTCATGTTGTGCCGATAAGCGCTCCATTCGATTCATATGTGAGGTTAGCGCTTATAAAAGCACCGAAGGCGCGATCCAAATAATTAATAAATAGCCTGATTTCCATTAACCATCGCTATCTTAAATCAGCACAATTTAGAAGTTACACACATCTGAGGTAGCCTACTTTTTGAAGCATTAAAAAATGGTCTAAGAGTGTTTGCTTTTTGAATTTGAATACAAAGTTCTTTGTATTTCTTTTGTTGCTATTTTGCTAGTCAAGAGTCACTGAGTCAAGATATATGAGCAAGTGAAGTACAAGTCAGAATTGGGAGCCAATGGGTTCTAATGATGAGTGATGGAAAAATCTGGCCTTTGGGTATTACAATGATGGCATAGAATAAATCATTAAGAGCCTGATGAACTGTTGAGGAGTAAGAAATAATATAAATATAAGAAAATGTTAAGTTAGATTGACTCATGGCGTGTTAAATTATAACAGTCTGTCAAACTATAGCCTATGTGTCTAAATAATATAAAATACATGATATATCCTGGAAACAAGTAATTGTTAACTAGCCTATTACTTTATTGCAGTTATGCAATCAACCAACTTTGCATGTGTGGTGGATAGCGCAAAAGACCATTTTACAAAAAAAATAAAACATTTAAGCAAAAAAATCAAAAAAACACAAATAAATAAACTTTAAGAGGGAGCATGGCACGAACAGGCACGAACTGATTGGCAGCTGTCTTTAGTGGAGCCTTTACTGATTACCTCCATCGATCAAAGCATCGGCACGGTCATCTGTGAGTGACGTCACCTCCCAATACAAACACGCCCCCTAGTAGAGTCCCGCCCCCTCACATTGATTGACAGCTTTCCGTGTAGACATCGGAAATTCAAATACAAAAGGAATTGAGATTCCATTTTAGTTTTGGCAGGATATATGAGCGGCACAGAGAGAGTGGAAATCTGACGTGTGAAATCGCGTTTGGTCTCGTACTGTATCGCGTCCTTGTCAGTTCGGGCGCTTGCTTGGCCATTTATTGTGATTAACGGAAATTGTGTTAGCTGAATTGGAGTAGTATTTTGTTTTAGATGGATATAAAAGCTTAGTTACCGCTGCGCAGTGGCAGCCGTTGTGTGAAGCCCTACTCGTAAGGACCGAAAAGAGTGTAAAGACCGATCTACCGTGCGACTCCTGGACTGGGACACGGCAAGGGATATATGTATCGCTTTTTATTGATCCTCTTTCTTATGCTTGCTTCACTTCTGTTTTAGTTTTTATAAACTTATTATTACTATGTGTAGTTGTTGTTTGTTCGCATGTGTTTTTGACAGTGTTCTCCTTTTTTTTAGGATTAATGATAACTACTGCCGTTTGATTTATCTATTTTAATTTTACATAAATTTTGTATGAATTTCCTATGTCTTTGGTATTTACTTTAGTTTTAGTTTTGATACTTGTATTATTTTAGTAGTACGTTACTTAACATACTGCTGCGAAATGAAATACCTTATATTTATATATATTATATATATTATTTATATGGTGTTTGCTTGGTGTCTGTTAGAATAATTTTTATACTCATACCTTTGGTTGGTTTATTATTTTGAAATGTTTTAGCTTTATTTTTTGTTTTCATTTAAATGTTAAGTTTTGAAATGTTGTTGTTTTGAAATGTCATTTTATTTAATTCTCAATTTTCTTAAATGTGTGTGTATATATAATATTTATAGACTTGTAACTTATTAGTTTTAGTTACTTTTTCTTATTTGTAAGTCGCTTTGGATAAAAGCGTCTGCTAAATGACTAAAACGTAAGTAAAGTAAAGTAAAGTAAAGTAAAGTAAAGATGTGGTAATTAATATTGCTATTTAAATATGACAGGCTCATAACTGTAAGACATGGGAAATACAGTTGCAAATAGACTTTGCTTTTTCATTTTAAATTTGGCAGTCACTGTGTGTTTGCGAAAGTTAAAATGCAAACGGTAATGCAAGATTTGCAATTGCATTTGGATTTTGTCACAATTTATGCATCCACATGTGGAAAACGCAATTGAAAATACAAAACTTCCATAGGAAATACGTAGAAAAATATGTTTACAAAACCCTAAAAAGACAATTCTGATTTCATTTAAGGGCCACCATCTGATCTGGATACGGACTGGATATGGTGACTGCAGTGACCTCGGAATAAGAAATAAACAGACTAATATTAGCGTAGATGTCAATCTTCTTACGATGTAACAAGTACATTGTGTTTTATGGGAAGTGTTCCCGCTTCCAGTTGACCTAATTAATGCAGCCTAACAATCCTTTAACGGATTTGAATATTAGAAGCGTATTAGTGTGATAAGTGTACGCCAGGTTAAAGAGATGGGTCTTTAATCTAGATTTAAACTGACAGAGTGTGTCTGCTCCTCCCGAACATTGTTGGGTAGATTGTTCCAGAGTTGGAATGGCCGCTAATAGAAAAAGGATCTGCCGCCTGCAGTTGATTTTGATATTCTAGGTATTATCAAATGGCCAGAGTTTTGAGATCGTAGCAGACGTGGAGGACTATAATGCGATAAGAGTTCACTCAAGTACTGAGGAGCTAAACCATTCAGGGCTTTATAAGTAATTACAAATATTTTCAAATATATACACAATGTTTAATAGAGAGCCAGTGCAGTGTTGACAAAACCGGACTAATGTGGTCATACTTCCTGGTTCTAGTAAGAACTCTAGCTGCTGCATTTTGGACCATCTGTAGTTTTTTTTATTAAGCGTGCAGAACAACCACCCAATAAAGCATTACAATAATCTAACCTTGAGGTCATAAACGCATGAATTAATATTTCTGCATTTGACATTGAGATCAGAGGTCTCAGTTTAGATATATTTTTAAGATGAAAAAATGCAGTTTTACAAATGCTAGAAACGTGGCTGTCAAAGGAGAGATTGCTATCAAATAGCACACCTAGGTTCATGACTGATGATGAAGAATCGACAGAGCAGCCACTATATATTATATATATTCCACTGGAATATTAACAGTGTAATTAGCCAATACACTACCATTTAAGTCTGGGATTAGTACTTTTTTATGTTAAATGGTGCTTTTCATTTGCATGGTACAACTCGACTAAGCCCGACTCGGCTCGTTTTGCTTTACTTTGGCTTGGTTTGATTTTCTACTGCAGTTAAGTACCACTTCAAAGTGGGTGGGATTATAGATTGATCATTATAGTTGCGCCACCACCTCATCTACTGACCATGACACAGACCTTTTTTTGACAGAGACCAAGTTTTTGTCTCGCTGACTTTGCAAAACAATATCTGGATTTGATATCACAAAACCAGTTTTTTTCTACCCCTGTCTATACTATGCTAGCTGTCTATAGTTTTCTCAGCAAAATTATCCCCCTGTATAATTAACACACTACAGCGAGGAGCATAGAGCAATTAAAACCCCTAGACCCCCCTCGCTCATTACACAGGCCTAACACTTCACTCCACGGAGAGCTGAGCTCTGTAATCTCTGACAGAGAGAGAGAGAGATATGAATAGGATCTGCAAAATGACTAAATGTAAATGTAATAGGAGGAATGTCACTTGGAATGCTTTTATTTTTTCTCTCACTTGTCAGTTTGAAACTAATTTGCCACAATGCACAGATAATAATAGTAATAATAATATTAGATAATAATATTTTAATTAGGGGAAAAAATGGTTTGCTATAACATATGTATAATATTTTGCTATAATAAGATGAAAATTGCCTGGTATTACTACATTTCTATGTAACTGTCAACATCTTCAAGTAATTTAACATTTAAAACCATTTCTTCAGTTTTCTAGTAAAATACATGTATTATTTTGTAAAGTATTCTTTTATTTTTTGGCACTTGACAATTCAAATCACGTTCCATTTTTATTGTACGTAGAACTGCCCAAGGACATTCTGTCTATAGATCTCTTTTCACAGAGAAAAGAAAAGAAAACTGGGTTGGAACAGCATGCGTTGCATAGTTGTTTTGAATCTATTCTTTAGTTCACTGTCATATATCAAAGATATTGCCAAAACTCTGATAACAATAACGAGTGAAATGAACAGAAGACAAGGACAGCATAAAAGGTTATTTGTGGATCACACCCTATAAAGACATCACACTGTCATTCAGTAGGTGTCTTGAGGGCAAATTTCAGTCATTTGTATTATTCTTGTTGACTAGCATACAATTCTACGTAGGTTACACCTCAGCTCAAAAAGACGGACACTGAGACACACACCACAGCATTTAGGCATCCACCCATAGTCAACTCCACAATACTGTTCTCGAAAAGCGAAGAAAATTTGGACTGATGTCAGTTTTGATATCAATTTTCACACTGTTTTGACGGCACCGGAATATTTTGCTACCTGGTCTCATAGCCTTTACTCATTGCAGAGCAATAACTACATATTACTGCAGTTTCCAAAAGAAACAAACACTAGAGGCAGTAAAACTATATCATGAATAACATGAAGAATATCATGTTATGACTTCAAAACAATATTAAAAAGCTGGGAGATTTGAAAACTGATGCTTAGCATCGCACATATCCAGTTTCATATCTATGGGTTTTCAAAGACGGTAGGTTTGTTCGGTAGCTCACGGAGTACGGAGACGTAGATAGAGGAGCTCCTGTTCAATCCCGTGTAATCACAGTTTGACAAAGCAGTTCAAATCTGTATATAAGGAAGTTCATGTAGCATGGTTGCATCAAAAATACGTTTTTATATCAATTTTGCATTTGTTAACACTATCGGGTAGGTTTAGGGTTGGGTTTGGTATAGGGCATGATAGAGCATTAACTTTTAGGGACAGACCCCGGATATTAGAATTCTGAACCGCCGCAATACGTTTCTGTAGCAACGTAATAAAAACACATCAATATGTACCTATTTCTACGTAATAAAAACGTGCCAGGGTTCACGTATTCAACCTGTGTTTTAGCGCCACTCAGTGGACATTTCTTTGAAACTGCGGCGAATCGTGCTGTAAGGTACGTAAAACGGTGTCGCACAGAAAGTGCACAGAGGTACGTATTTTTATGAGACCAGGTTGTTATTTTAAGATAAGCATGTAACAAGACAGATTATAATCTATGAGGCCTGATTTCGACTGCATTTCACCTTTGTGTGGCAGGATAGTTGCATGCAAAGTATGTGTGAAGAATTCAACCGATGTTCTTGGAACATTATTTAAAGGAAGCTCTAAAAAGGAAAATTCCTTTATTACTCACCCTCAAGCTGTCTGACTGTTTCTTCCTTCAAAAAGAACACAAAGTCAGGTTGTTCACATTACTCTGTGACACTGTGAAACCGAATGAGGGCTGGAGCTGACAAGCCAACAGACCAAAAACTGAGTCGTTCATTTGTAAAAATCTTCTTGGCCACTGCGGATTCAGATCTCATTTGCATTTATTCAAATGAGGGGCTTTGACACGTCGCACAAGTTTTCAACTTCTGTCATGCAATGCCATCTGCCATCGCCATTGTCATTTCATAACTTATCACAAGGTAATAAGTTTAAATGTTCATGAATATGAATGAGGTTTGAGATCTACTGAGGGGAAATTTTCAGTGAATAATGACTTATTTTGGTCTGTTCCTCACTCAAGGCTAAAATATCTTCAGGAAACTTTGAAAAAGCACTCAAATGAAAGACGAAAATCACAGTTGATATCTCTTAAAAAGGTCAGTTGGTTAATTATGAAATGAGAAGGTGAATAATTAATGTGGATTAACAGTGGTACTTTTCCTTTACTCATCTCAGTCTATTAATTACCACTCTCTTACTGATATTTCTGCAGTATATAGCATGTATACTGTGCATTTTCTGCCTGACTTGACCTTCCAATTCCAGTGTGACGATTGAAGCAGAAGCATTGCATCCACGCTTATTCATCATTTGATTGGATTGCATACATTTATAAACTAACCAACTAACTAACTAATGTTTAAATCACAAAATAAAAAAAAATTTATTTCCAAGATGATAACACCACAATTTTTTGCATTATGCAAAGTAATGAGGTCAGAGTTTTAAATATTTATCATTGCATAATACATTCTGATCTCTTTTATTTTAGTATTATTTATATTATATTACAATATTTTACAACATATTTTCATTTTTATTATAGTTGATTTCAGTTTAGTTCGATTCTTTATTTTATTTAAGTTATAATTTTAGAAATGTTAGTCTTGGAACTTAAACTTATTTTATTTCACTTATTTGCCAATTATGGCAACATCCCAAATGTGTGTTTTAGTTTTTTGAGTATTTATATTTTTATTTAATTTAACAAAAAAAAGATACATAAGTTGTATAGTTTTTCTTTTTTAATTACATTTTTTTTATATTTTTAATGAATTTATTTATTTAATTTAGTTATTTTTACCAATGCTGGATCTGATTCACACACTATTAAAAAACATGTATTTTTTTCCTGTTATATTTTATAAAAGTATATAGTAGATACTCCTCAGTACTAACCAAGTATTGCATTCACTCAGAATTTCATAATATGGAAGAAATGTGTCTTTGTATATCAGTCTCTTATCTGCCCTAATTTTGTACGCCATCTCAGAGAGCTTTTTGTTTCAGAATGAGTGCTTGATTGTTCAGTCTGGCATTTATAATGCTATAACTAATTCACATTTTTGTTGCATATTTGTAATAAGGAGCCGTTTTGTTTCATACGCATGTA
This sequence comes from Ptychobarbus kaznakovi, assembly GCA_027422405.1. Classification (NCBI taxonomy): domain Eukaryota; kingdom Metazoa; phylum Chordata; class Actinopteri; order Cypriniformes; family Cyprinidae; genus Ptychobarbus; species Ptychobarbus kaznakovi. The sequence goes on along the minus strand of CM049805.1, from coordinate 24,450,351 downwards.
CTACTTCAGACCCGTGATTCTGAAAAGATTTACCACTGCAAATTCCTGGCTAACCTTATCTTCACAGGCATCCTGCAGAGAATCCGATAGATAGGTCATGATGCCATTGTCCCAGCATCAGACACACTCTCACTTCTCCTGTTACTCTGTCCATCTCTATCTCTCTCTTTCAGAGCCACCTGCTACTCTGCCACTGTCTATTGTGGACTGGCTTTGTGCGAGAGCAGCTCAAAGGACCATGTCGTGCCGTGTTACTCACTCCTCTGTCTGTCTGGCTCTGGACTAAAGTGAAGTCTCAGCAGATGTAATCTTCACTTTCCAGATCTATTCACACTCAAAAGACATTTCACAGAGTTGAACTGAAGTGAGTTTAGACTTTGCAAAAGAGACCGCTACCTTTTTCCTTTTGTGTGTGTGTGTGTGTGTGTGTGTGTGTGTGTGTGTGTGTGTGTGTGTGTGTGTGTGTGTGTGTGTGTGTGTGTGTGTGTGTGTGTGTGTGTGTGTGTGTGTGTGTGTGTGTGTGTGTGTGTGTGTGTGTGTGTGTGTGTGTGTGTGTGTGTGTGTGTGTGTGTGTGTGTGTGTGTGTGTGTGTGTGTGTGTGTGTGTGTGTGTGTGTGTGTGTGTGTGTGTCTTTTGTATGTAGCAATTACATTTTACAGCAAAAAAAAACTTGCAGGAGACGTGAGGATTTGGGAAGAAAATGTAAAATACTTAGTGCATTCTAGTATGTTGTCTTTTTTCATTTACTTACAGGTGATTTAAAATTATTTTATGATGTAGTGACCTATAATTTGGAGTGGCTTCATTGTGTCAAAGATGTGTAACTTTGCTTACTGACTGGTCTAATTTCAGTTTGAGACCCAGAGAAATTTAGCCATTACTGAACACTGCTAAAAGCTCAGCCATATGAAGCCTAAAACCCAGCGCTTGCACACATTAAACTGGAACTGCTGGCTGGCCATATAAACAAGTTTTGAGGTATAGGCCCCATGAGTCAGCAACAACCATGTTGACAAACGCTTGTGGGTGCTATCCTATACTCTAGTACAACATCATTTTTATTGTACATAACTTCTGGAGAGAAATAGTGCAGACACTAGACTAAGATAAATCTTTCTAGTGCATGTATGTTGATCACCTGTGTCTGTGCACACTTCAGTTGTATGAATATGCTAAGTGTTCACGTAAAAACCGAAGCAGAAAGTATCACGTAAAAAAATTACATTCAAAGTATATCACGTAAAACTAAAGCGTGACATTTAATTAATACACGATTTACTGTTAACAAACTGTTTTAAAGAAACCTAGGCATATAAAACAACTGAGAATCTAAAAACGGTGAAGGCATAATTTAAAATGATAATAAAAATTAATTATTTTATTCATTCTGTCATAATTTTCTCAATGTTGTTCCAAACTTGTTCGAATGACTTTCTTCTGTGGAACACAAAAGAAGATAATTTTACCTTTGTGTGTGTCCATACAATAAAAGACAGTGGGGTCCAATGTTGCTTTGTACCCCACAGACTGCTACTGTTATAGAGTTCCTGTTATAGAGGAAGACAGTTGAAACACTCTTCTGAATATCTACTTGTGTGTTCAATCAGAAGACAGAAAGTAATATAGGCTTGAAAAAACACGAGGTTAAGAAAATGACACACTTGTCTGTTTTGAATGAACTCTCCCTTTAAATAAACAAGAACTGGAACTGAAAATGAAACAGAACAGCAAGAAAAGTGGAGTAAGAACAATTTTCAAAGTGGAGTCACAACAAATATAACAATAGTTTTTTAATCACTCCAAGTTTTCATTTTCTGCTCCCCAGTTGCTGTTAAGAGAAACCCTGCTCCCAATGATCCCTAGACAAAAAAAAAAAAAAAAATAAAACTCACTCTAGAACTGCATTTTCAATAAAACTGCTCCTCGCTCCAGGCGTATTAGAAACAGGGTCACCGATAAGGGGGACAAATTGACCTTTTGTTCCAGGCTCAAGCTGACCCCTATTGTGATTTCAGCTGGGGGTCCATGATACAGGTCTTGTACCTTACTGCGGCCCTGAATGCAACTGTTTACAAATGAAAAATCTTCCTGTTCTACTGATATTTATGACCTCTGCTTCAAACATTACAATGTTCATGATAACGTTTGTTAAAGTAAATCCACCAGCTAATTACCCCTCAACAGTGATGCTACAGAAACTGAAGTTCAAAGACATCATTCTAAAGATGGATTTGCACTTGTTTCTCTATAGCATAAGGGGTCTATTTTTGTATTAGTATACAAGTATTAGTGTAGAGAACCACATGACAAAAAATAAATAATCATTGTGATTTCGTAACCCATGGATCTAAGATTACAGGTTCCTCAATCAAATAGGTTCTCATACATTTTTAACCATGAGATAGGTTATAAGTGGAAGCAAAGCAGTGAAATTAGCATACTCAGAGCCGGCAGTATGCTAATTACACTTCACGCCGAGGTCAGCGGAGAGACGAGCCGATGTATATGCATGCCTGAATCTGAGATGAGACTAAAGCTCTCCAGTGTTCACTAAAATATGACAGGAGCTCGGCTAATGCATTTATGGCACTAAAACTCCAATGCATTAACACTTAGATGATTCAACATGCATTTACCTAACCAATGCTGCTTAACGATCTCTAAACTGCTCAGAAAAGACATCCAAAAATATGAACAACATTCTTCATAATTAAAAAAATATAGTCAGTCTGGGAGGATAAAATGAAGGGGATTGGTATAATTAGTGCTTAATGGGAATTAGCAGGGATTTTGTTAGGAAAAGATTCATTTTGGATCCTTTCATTCCCCAGGCTATCTAAATACACTCCATCTTCTCAGCTGTCCTCGTCTGCATGGTCACCATCTGCGCCATTTGCATGATGGGCATCACTGACCAAGTAACCATGACAACTGCATGGAGGACTGTCTCTGTGGCCTTAGCAATGAGTGTGGCAGTAGTAGTAGTTGACAATGAGACTGAATTTGGAGTGTTAAAAACATTTGTGGTCACAAGAGCAGTCAGTCAAGATACCACCCACAAACCTCATGTTTATCCCATGCTTGACTTTGTGTGTGTGTGTGTGTGTGTGTGTGTGTGTGTGTGTGTGTGTGTGTGTGTGTGTGTGTGTGTGTGTGTGTGTGTGTGTGTGTGTGTGTGTGTGTGTGTGTGTGTGTGTGCTGTGTGCGTGCGTGTGTGCGTGCCTGCGTGTGTGCGTGTGTGTGCGTGTGTTTATTGTGCTGTCACCTAATTGCTGACTGTTTGTTTCGACTTGCTATTTTTACTTCTCAGCCTCTTCAAGCTGTTCAAATCAGCATTATATTCTTATGTAACAAACCCAGCATTGTCAAAACAATCATTGACATTTCTGATTTTTCTCTGAAGTTAGCATACTATCATATGTATGATTAGGGATAAAAACGGGGTCACTAGAGGACTTAAAATAACTAAACACAGTATATGATTTTTGAATGTGAATCTCACAAGACGTAACCCCCTATTGCCCCCTCTTCTCCTCACCGTATCTATTACAAAAGATGCAAATATCTGTATCTCTTTAGCACTTATTTACACTGGGGTGCGAATTAAGATGCATATTTCCAATAGTAAATACAATATGAGAAAAGTTTTAACACTTTTATAAAGTATATAATTTCATATATATATAGGTGCTGGTCGAAAGTTTGAAAGTAGTTTTTTTTCTCATCAAAGCCGCATTTAATTTGATTTTATAATAATAAACAGCAAAAGCAGCTATTTCAAAAAATAGTAATTACAATAACTTTTCTCTATTTTAATTAATTTTAAAATGTAATTTATTTGTGTAATGCAAAACTGGATTTTCAACATCATAACTCCAGTCTTCAGTGTCACACGATCCTTCGGAAATCATCCGAATAAGCTAATTTGATGCTCAAGAAACAATTCTTATTATTATCCATGTTAAAAACAGTCATTTTGTAGTTTAATATTCACTGCTTAATATTTTTATTACTAAAAACAAAAATTTATTTGAAATTATTTGTGACAGATATTACAATGAATAATAATTTGTTTGTATTATAATATCTATTTATATTATAGTGTAATTACATAAGAAAATTGTGGTAATACTACAAGTAATATGCAAATAATTTTATTGAGCAGCTTTCAGGATACATTGTCATTGCTAGTCTTATAACATAATGACATTTTCATAATTTAGGCATTGAAGTATAAAATGTTACTTAATTGATTCCTAAGTTTCAATTTGTTGTTGATATCACTTGTTCTATTGCTTGTTTATTAAATTACTGATTGTTTTCTTGATTGAAAAAGCCATGCTTAAGAAACTTGAAATATACATACATAACATTATATTCATGTTCAATAAGATACAACCTAAAACCTTTCCAGGCGTATTTTCAATAACATATGTGGCCCTGGTCCACAAAACCAGTCTTAAGTAGCATGAGTATATTTGTAGCAAAAGCCAACACTATTGGTCAAAAGCATCGATTTTTCTTCTATGCCAAAAATCATTAGGATATTAAGTAAAGATCATGTTACATGAAGATATTTTGTCCAGGGTCACATATTAGGTTTTTCCGTGGTATAGAGAATCACATATTTAGTTGTCATAAATATGAACTTCTGGAATGTTGGTATTCTGAAAACACGCCAAGAGTCTAAAAGATTTTTTAAATCATGAGAAACTTTTCAGTCATGTGTCTCCAAGCATTTCACTTGAAGCATATATTTACAGTAAACCCCAGATCTTAAGCATCCTGTATTACTGGAAGTACAACAGTGTCATTCTCTGTCACCTCATGTTCCGTTTACAGCCGCAGGATAAGGGCACAGAGATGGCGAAGGGCCAGGGCACTTGCCGGGACCCACATTGAGCGCCAACAGATCTTCAAGCCCAGCCATTCAACACCCACTCCACATCCGGGCCCCCTGCCCCGACCCCTCAGGGGCCTCCCCACCCACAGCTGCTATTTGTGGAGAACAGAGGCTGCTCTCTCGTGGTTTCCCATCGCTCACTCTCTCACACACACACACACACACACACACACACCACACACACACACACACACACACACACACACAACACACACACACACTGCTGCAATAGCAACACCAGAGACGCTGCAGCCCACTTCACAGTAGCAAGGATTCATAGTCACTGGATACCCCTGAGAGACAGACTGATTGTCTAAGATTTGTGGTCTACTACAGCTGACAGTTTCAAAAGCATCTACATCAATGACATGTTAGGAACAGAGCAGCTGCCATTGTTGTTTCCCTGATATTACAGACGCTTGGCTCTTAAAATAGCTTTTGCACTGGTACAGGCGTCACTATGAGTAACAGTAACCTAGTTTATACTAGAAAATGTAAAAACAGCTATTGATGCAGATACAGCAAAGCACTCATAAACATACATACAGTATGTCTTTTATGCTCACCAATTCTGTATTTATTTGATCAAAAATACATAAAAAATTATAATATTGTGAAATAGTATTATAATTTAAATTAACTGTTTTGTTTTACTGTTTAAAAAATAACTATTTATTCCTGTGATGCAAAGCTGAATTTTCAGCATATTTACTCCAGTCATCAGTGTCATGTGATCCTTCAGAAATCATTCTAATATGCTGATTTGCTGCTCAAGAAACATATATTAATATTATCAGTTGAAAACAGTTGAGCTGATTAATATTTTGTGAAAACCAGGATTCTTTGTTGAATACAGTTTCAATACAATAAATAATATTTTGTAACTTTTTTATGTTCACTTTTAATCAAATTAATAAGCTTAAGAATAACATTAGCTCAAATAACATTCCTTACTATGATCAATGTTAGAAACAATTGCGTTGCCTATTATTTTTTTGGAAATCATGATACTTCTTTTTTCCACTGGACTCTTTAAAGAAAAGAAGGTTCTAAATAATATGTTCTTAATTTTTTTTTAAACATTAAATACGCAAAATTACTTCAGGCCATGCAACAGAATATTTTGTCGTCAGTTAGAAAGCATAAATAATCATAAATCCAAATGTTAAAATATATTATCGACTGCATTTCTGCAGTCATGTCCCTTTGGATTTTGTTGTATTGAAGCCAATTTGAATTTACAGTGAAGGAAAAATGTCTAGATGTTTGTATTCCCATTCTCCTGCATTTGAATAGAAGTGAATGGAACATTAAACGTAGTGTGACCTAGTGATACTTTGAGAAAGCGAGATTTTCAATTAAAATGTGTCAATATGCCCTACGATTTTAAAGACCAAACTTACGACTCAAATGTGAGATCAGGAGAACACAGCCGTCAATCTATCGTGAATATGTCCAGATTTCCAGCAAAGTTTAACTTAAATGAAGGAAATGCAGATTGTATGTTAAAATATTTGCATACTGACAAAGTGACGTGCTCTTTTGTTACAAGGGAGGCTGTTTTTTAAAAATGTTGGGATATCTACATGCCTACCAAACCCAAAGTAAAGATAGTCATAACAAATGTTCAGAGAATCACATAATGTAATCACAAATTAATTTCCTCTTTGATTAAACCAGACATGCATGCCGAGAAATGAGCAAAATTAAAACCCGCTGGATGTGTTTTAAGAATGCCGTTCTACAGACCACATTCAAATCAGGGCACGGCAAAGAGCTATCATTCCTTCACCAACCCTACGTGTATCAATGATGACAATTCTGAATTTAAAAAAGGCAAACCCAGACATCTTGTATGGAACTGAAAGAAAGTATGCAGCTGAGAGTGACTTGCTCTCAAAATGTCTTATATGAACCACGTTAATGCAGTGATTGGGCCATTCCTGTTACGCAGTACCTTTGAAGCTCCCTAACTTGAAAGCATTTCTATTAAGGAAAGTAGAACAATCTTAGAAATATCAGGTCAAGCTCAAGCACCTAAAATGTAATTAGATCTTACATAACAGATACGAAATGAAGAGCTAAAGTTAGCCATAGCTCAGAGAGACTGTCTGGGACTTTCATGAGGATGTCAACTTACTGTTAAGATAACTTTAGATAGATAGATAGATAGATAGATAGATAGATAGATAGATAGATAGATAGATAGATAGATAGATAGATAGATAGATAGATAGATAGATAGATAGATAGATAGATAGATAGATAGATAGATAGATAGATAGATAGTCATTCTAAACCTGCATGACTGATTTTTTTCCTGCGGAACACAAAAATAGATATTTAAAAAATGTTTCAGCTGTTTTTGTCAATAAAGTGAAAGTAATAGTAATTCAAAACAGCACTGAACACATTCTTAAACTATATCTTCTGTTATGTTGCTCAGATGAAAGAAATACATTTATGTTTGGTTAAGTTATCCTTTTGATAAATACCAGTTTTCGTGTTAATATTCACCAACTTGATTGTGATACTGAGATAAAAAGAAAACTAGCATGATTTCCATCTTTAAAAACTGTTTAATATTTCATCCCCTAAATTAAGACACGATGGGAACATGAAAATGTACTGCTGAATAACAAGAATGACCCGTTTATGGACATGTTAACCCAGAGACAAAGTATACAGGAACTAGAGCTGATTTAAATTAGAAACACAGGACAGAGATATTGCTATTTAGATAGATGTCCCTTTAGTTTATACAGTCCTGAAATCAAAGAATGCCAAATCTAAATGTTTTGATTAAATATATATCTTGGCGTAGCTTTAATGATCAAATGACACATCGTACACAAAGTATTTTTATCTTTTTTTATCTTATTTGGTCAAACATGTGGTGATGCACAGACAATATTCTGGTCCCAATATACAATAAGTGGCTGTGCACAGTATGATGCAAACAGATACATTCCACTGAGCCATTAAGCATTGAACATAAATAACAGTTCGTACAGAATGAGTATCAGGCTGTTATCAGCACAAATGCAAAACATCAAACATCTTTGGCTGGTGGTTCATATTTTGGGCACTGTCAATAATGGTCTGCTCAAATCCTTAGCCTCCCCGGCCGTGCGGACACGCAGGTATCCCAGCAGAGACATGGCATGCTGACAGTACTCCTCCACCTGTCTGATCTGCTGGTAGTTTAAAACAGTTCTCCAGGCGTTGGCTGCTTGTGTGGCGTTCCTGGAGGACACGATGAACGGTTTGGTCGAGGCGTTCGGTCCTGTTGTCATGTTCATAGCAAAGATCTCAATGTCGTGATTGGCTGAAAGATTAACGAAGCGGTAAACATTCCGAACAGTTTTAATGGGGTTCTCCACCAGGTCCTCGTAGCGTACCGTCATGTATTTGCCTTTGAACCAAGTGGGAGGGTGAAATGCGGTTTTCAGAGTTTTAGACATTTGTTCGCAGATCACCTCCATGGCTCCAATGGAGTGGTAATCTGACCCGTCTTTTTTGTTCATTTTGTGGTTGGGGTCCACGAACGGCACACGACGAAGCTTGGGGTCTCTGCTGCGTACGACTTGCAAATTCTCCCGTATGAGTCCGTGTCGGGATTTAATCCTGGAGTTGGCCACCGCCCTGGGGTCTCGCACCAAATGGATCACTTTCAGATTCAAAGAAGGGTCCTCCATTAGGGGGGCCAGAATATTGACGTCCAAAATGCGAACTCCCTTGATCACGATAGTGTTGTACTTTAAACACTCCTCCTCTAGCATCTGAAGACTCTGTGGAGGGCACTTTCTACAGACCTTTTCGTCCACCATTCCCACCACATCCTTCCTGTAGGACGTACAGAAGGGATAGGAGCACATGACCTTATTGATGGCGGCCCCAAACAGTCCGAGGGTGGTTATGTTCTTCCCCCCTGGACTGTTGTACAGCTGAAAAACGGAGAAGTCACACCTGTAAAGAGAGCTCAGCATGTCCCTGGCCGCTCCTTGAAGGGACACGGCGTCCCCGGGTACAACTTCTGCCAAATGTGCCACATGGGCTCATACAAGAAAAACACATCTGGGTTTTGGTTGAAGAGCTCCCCGAAAAAAGATGAGCCGGACCTCCAAGTGGTCAAAACGTACACCAGCTGCCTTTTCTTGACCTGCGGGGCTTTGTAAAGGTAACGGATGTCTGATCTGCTTTGGAAGTTCACTCCCTGCATCAGCTGGTTGCATTGCTGTGGCTCTTTGGTCCATTTGTAATTAGCCAAGTTCAGCATGGTCAAGGCCACCAGCAGAAAATAGGCCAGAAAGATGATGATCTTCTTCCGCCGTAGCACTTTCATCACAATTCCAGGGTTGGCGATTATTTTGGTGTTGTTTTTCGTGCAAGACTTGTGTTTCCTTCCAAAGCCAGCATTCTTCTCCCATGGTGGTGTAAATTTTAGATGGTAGGGTTTATTTTTCATTTATGACACAGGAGAGCCAGTGATGTCCCAAATAGAGCTTCAGTGTATCACATGCAGCGATGATGGCACAGTAGAAAGCGTGACATCTGCACTAAGTCCATGCAATCGATTATCGTTAGGTGAAGCGTGGGAGAGGAGGGGATGCCCGACGCTCCGAAATACGAGACGAAACGAAAACAAACCGCACCGCAATGCGCAGGCTTTCATTCGGATGCCAGACAACGGATTCCGGTCATGTTATTTGACGGCAAACAAAGCTAAGTCAAGCACATCTCGTTTTGCTTACCGATGGAAAGCGGCGGGGGATTCATCCCGATAAAATGTTGTGTCTAGGGCACGCGCTGGTGTAAAATGGCGATAAACGTGCACGCGCGATCATTTGCGCTCAAAACAAAGGAAGAGCCGTCATCAGAAAGTTCATTTTAAAAGCACTGAATCAAAAGAAAATCCTTCTCCCGTCAGAGTGGTACCCAGCCTTTGTCCGGGCGTACACTATGTTGTACAGCACAAATTACACGGCAGCAAAGGACCAAAAGTCCCACCTCCTGTAAGCGCTGATTGGATGGCATGGAAAGCGTCTTGGTTTTTACTAATGACGCTATTGGTTCGTTTCAACGTCCGTCAAATCACGCTGGTCACACACAGACAGTTAAACCTACACAGTAACATGATGCACTATATATAAGTATATATGTAAAATATTGGGAGATTTCGTTCACTTTATGCATGACCTATTATTTTTTAAATTATGATGTATCAAATATTTCTTATTCTTTACATTTCTGTACATGTTTTAAGACTTTTAAAAAATCTGCCATGTATATAAAACATGCACAGTTATTCCAGTAGGCTGTTTTTTGTGTTTAAGTCATTCAATTTTTGTTTTATTTAAATATATTTACATGTATTATGAATTATATTATATATACTATTATTATGTAATTTTAATATATCGGTCTGAGTATAGAATCATGCGACATAATGAAAGTTTTTAGATATTTTTTTATTACTAGGGTCTCTGGGCTGGTCTTTGTGGGGTTTTCTGCATTTCTAAAAGTTGAAAACCGAGTATTAAGACAGAATCTTTGGGATTAAAATAATTGGAAGCAGAGTTTTGTTACATAGCTCAAGAACAATGACACGGTGAAAGTTAATTCACGGCAAAAACATAAACACAGCTACAATTCTTTGTAGTTAGCGCCACCTGCTGTTTATTTCTCTTGTTATTCCCTCCACTTTTTGCATACTACATTAGAACTGTCCCACACATTAAGAAATAATTCAGAAGAATAAAATAAGGTTGGTATAGAATAGGTGTTATTTATTCACTCTCTCACTAATGGATAGAGCGTCGGACTTGTAACCCGAGGTTGTGGGTTCGAATCTCGGCTCCGGCTGCTGGTTATACACTCCTAGTTATACTCTGTATAATTGTGTATGTGACAAATTAAACATCCGTCTTCTTCTTTTAGCCTACAGTAGACAGCTTGCAGCAGCGCATTAGGCTGGAGTCCTGTCATACTGTGAAGCAAGTCATTGCTTCAAAGTGGCAGTGTGTGGAATTATTGTTGCACAGAAGGGTTGATCAGTAGTCTTGATAATGCAGGCTTGTTTTCCTCTCTTTATTTCTCTGTTATTCTCTTTAACACTTCTCTCACGGTGCTGTCCTCACCAGTAGTTCGCCATTCATTCAGCATGATCAGAGTGTGATCTTTATGCAATTCCTAGATCTGTTTTTTTCACTTATCTAGACCTGCGACAGAAGAAAGCTATGATACTAACACAAGAGGACTCCACAGGCTATTTTTCTGGACCAAGAGACCAAATGGCACATATACTACAGCTGTGAACTGCAGAAAATTATATATATATATATATATATATATATATATATATATATATACAGGGGCGCAAATATGGGGTATGCAGTATATGCTGTGCATAGGGGCGCCACACCGAGGGGGGCGCCATTGTACCAAAAACAAGTCTTTAAAAATTGTCTTTAATAACGCTTTTAAAATATTTGAAATATGACATTTGTTAAGAGACTATTTTTGTTTAGCATTTAATTGATTAAAATATATATATATTTATATATATTAAAATATATATATATTATAATATATATATATTACCACCCCCACTCTCCTTCATTGCTCCGTTGCCAGACAGTCACGCATACAAAATGGACAGACGAGGGAAATTGTCTGGGGCGCAGAACAGAAAACAAAAAAAAGAAAAGTTCAACATTTAACGCTGTTGCCACTGCCAGCGAGGCCGGGCATAGGCCTAGTTACCGTTCTATCAATATTAATATCGTTAATATCAAATCATTATTCCCGAAAAAATAGGCGTTTGGTTTACATTTTCATTGTTTCTTAAAAATGTTAACTGAGATTCTCAGCACCAAGCACCAAGCACAAACTGGTTATTGGGCGCTTGCCTCATCCTCTCAGCTCATTACAGGGGCGCAATTAATGCACGATTAACCCCCAGCCTAGATTAAATCCCACTACACGTTTATGCATACAGTATTCTAGGTGCTATTGTAAGCTGTTGTGTAAATAGGATACCTTAAAACATTCTCAATGCCTTTTCAGCTAGAAAAAAAACAAAGTTTCTAAAAAGTATGCAGTTTGAGTTTATTCATGCATGAGCCTTGTTCTGTTTCTGTTACAGTGCTAATGGAATTACATCACTGTTTAGAAAATACAATCATGTTAATGCGTTGAACATGAGTGTTCATTAAAAGACGTTTTAAAGATCTACCATATATTTTTTGTTTTTTAATACTTTACTGTTTTAATCACTTACATTTTAGTTTTTAACCACTTTTTCATAGTGTGTAGAAATGTGCAAGTAGTTTCATACTGAAACTTGACTGCTGTAGTATAGGTAATAGTAACATAATTGTATATTTACTTAGCCATGAAGATGGAGAAGACAAAGCAGGTGAAGAAAACAGTTTTTTTGTTTTTTTTTGGAATAAAACAAACCAGTCTCGCTCAATTCTCTCTGATTCTGATTAATAATAATAACAAATACCTTTGTACATTTATAACTGTTTTTTTTTTTTTAAAGTACATTATTATTATGTTTATGTTTATTGCTATTATTATTTTACATAGTATTATGAAACATTATTATTATCATTATTATTATTATTATGTTGTTGTTGTTGTTATTTATTTATATAAATTACTTTATTATTATTATTTTAAGACCGTAATAATAACAAATAAGAAATATGTGGTAAATACATTATTTTTATTTTTTAAGTATTACAATAACATTATTAATATCATTACATGTTTATACTATTATTATACATAGTAGTATTATAAAACATGATTATTATTGTTGTTGTTGTTATTGTTATTATAATTATGAATTACTTGCAAAACACTCTCAGTTTGACTCACCCTAATTAAACAGCTCTATTAAACACAAATATAAAATATAAAATGAAACTATAGTTTAAGCGGTGGTTGCTTCATTTCCATTGGACTCCTAGCTCACTCTCTCATGTTTTGTTGGTATCAACAGAGGCATCACTGGCTCTGTAATGGATCAAACATAACCTCCATAACATGCATAACCTCACTGTCCACTGAAATAACATTTTAATGAACTAGAGGAATTATTGGTGACATCCTTAGCCCACGGCCCACAGCAACAGCCTTGGAAATGTGGTAACTGATCTTCTTCTCAGAGCAATCAATAATGCAGGTGGCAACCCAAAGACTGATGAGTCTCTTAAAGGAGGGAGCACAGTATTGGGTATCAGTGAAACATTCTTGAACCCTGAAACTGCTGCTTCTTCATCCATTCATTCATCCAAAATATTTTGAAAATACCTTTTTTAATTAAGGAGAGTAGAATCTGCATTGCTTCTTTATTGTGGACTGTTCAAAGCTCCTTTAGTGCCTGTGAACTGTTGCCTGGATCTCTTAAAAAACAGGAAGTGAGGAGCTTTGTAAGTGGTGAGTTATATAATGTGTGTTTCTTTAAGAGTTTGTTTCACTGAATCAGCTTGCATGTATTACAAGTGTATTACAATCCATGATGACTTTTTATTCTCCTGGAAAGTTTCTTTTGATTGTTGTTTTCTAAAATTACATTAGTTTTATCCCTATTTTCTGTGCTAATGTGTATGATTTATCGTACTGTTTACATCTATGTTTACATATTAAGTCATTAACCGCATAATAATGTTACACTGAATGTTAATAATCTTACACTGAAGAATGTTTTCATTCTAATGATATAGATTTTTATGAGTTTTTTTTTTTTTTTCAAAGTTCATAGTGGTCAAAGTTCAATTAATTTATTATCACAGATTATGCATTTGATTTCACTTTAAAATTTATGACAACCATTTTATCTTATTATTTTATTTCAGATTTTATATTTATTTTATTTTTTTGCACAGATGCAATATTTTGTAGCCTTTTTTCATCTACATTTTAATTATTTGTAGTGTACTTTTGCAATGGTTCAATCATGAAATGGGGTTTTATTTTGGTTTCTTTCATCGCACCATTTGCTAGTGCTGTATTGTTTAGGGTCATGCTTAAAACATGAAGGTCTGCTGTCAAGCATCTGTCAGCTGAGGTTTCTTGTTCCGTCCGTCTCCAGTGAGTTCCACAGCGACACTAAAGTGGTAGAATATTATTCTCCAGCTCACCCTTCTGTTTTATGGGTGATTCTTTATTTCCCATCATCAGGTCACCTGATAAGGTCTGATTACAGGCTATCATGAGACAGACCGTGCCTCCTGAACCTTCGTTCATGCATCTAGTCACTCTAGTTATATACCAATTAAACAGCTCTTATCCCATAAATCAAAGAAGCCTTCCAGGTTTAAGGGCGTGTTTGCGTCTTAGTATTACTCAGTGAGCGCCAAGCTATATGAGCTTTTAGCAAAACCAGTGAAATGTGAAGCCGTTTTGTTAGGTCACAAGGTTATTGACAGTGTCAAGTAAATGAGCCTTGGTATAAAGTACCGTACTCACGTGTCAGAGCTAGAGTAAGCACAAATACCAAATGTCATGACAGCTTCAGCTGACACAGCGATCGGTTGGGCGTTAAACGTTAACTCCAGATCTGTGTCAGTACGAAGCCATCGCCTTTAATAGACATTACGGGCCAAAGGTCTCTTGGCTAACCTAACACACGAGCTCCACATATGCTTGGGAGAAGACAGGCGACGCTGTCAAGGTCTCGATTGGAATATTAGCATCTTTTCCAGGTTAATCTCAAGTTCAGCCTTGAGACATTTAGGAGAAAGGTATCGTTTTCATATAATGGCAGCATTCATGAAGCTTTGATTTACTTTACTGTCTTATCGCATTGAAATATGCTAATGTTTTTTGTGATCTGACATGAAATACTGCTGGGATGTTACATGTCCTGTGGCGTGACTTCATAGCGTTTCGATCATTCTCTTGTTTTGTGTCATGCAGCTTTTATGGTCTCATAGTATTTGTACAGTATTTTTTGAAAATGCATTTTTTTACAACTTATCACCATTTAAAATGAGCAAGGTAAAGACAAATGGTGATTAAATATGGCAAAACCTACACTTTAATGCTGATTTAAAAAAAGAAAAGATCATTTACAAATTATACATTATAACATTCAAACATTTAGGGTCAGTAACATTTTACATTTTCATCTATGGGTATTTAAATATGAATGTTTTATTATTAATACTTAGCCTAATTATTTTTATTAAATGTGAACATTAAAAAGTTACAAAATATATTTTCTTTCAAATAAATGCTGAACTGTATTCAACAGAGAATCCTGGTTTTCATAAAATATTAATTAGCTCAACTGTTTTCAACTGATAATATTAATAAATGTTTCTTGAGCAGCAAATCATCATATTAGAATGATTTCTGAAGTATCATGTGACACTGAAGTCTGGAGTAATGATGCTGAAAATTCAGCTTTGCATAACAGGAATAAATTACATTTCAAAATATGTTCAAATAGAAAACAGTTATTTTAAATTATAATAATATTTCACCTTATTTCTGTTTTTATTGTATTTGCAATAAAACAAATGATGTTTTGTGAGCATAAGAAACTTCTTGCCCCACACGTTTGAATGGAAGCCTGCATCAACTGTCATCTGTAACTGTATTTCGTGGAGTGTTTTTACCAGTTGTGTCCACCATGGATTTGCTTATCATAGAGATACAGCTGTGAGCAAACATGGTATATAGCACACAAACTCTCTGTGTGTACCTTTGGCAGGTCTTTTACTTGGTGAGAACTGCTGCAGGGACAACAGCATGGAGAGCAAAGTGACACAGATCTCCCGAGACGATCTTGAGGACTTGAGAGAGGCTTTCAACAAAATCGGTTAGTTCAATTCTGTTTGGATCTCTTTGTAGTTTTAGTGAACTGTGCATTGGAACATGTTTGAATCATCTGACTAGGTGCTTGTCAAACATTACCAAAACTGCAATAACTGACTACATAAAAGTCTGTTTTTATGGCTGAGCATCGTCTCACACATCTACACACATCATTTATCGTTTTTATGGAATACTGAAGTTTTATGTCAAACGTTTGCTGCAAGAATGGACGACTGTCATTGCAAACTGCCGTTCTTTCATTGCAGATATTGATAACAGTGGCTATGTAAGCGATTTTGAACTTCAAGAGCTCTTTCGAGAGGCCAGCTTTCACATTCCGGGATACAAGATAAGGGAGATTGTGGAGAAGTTCATGGCAGGTGACACCAACAAAGACGAGAAGATCAGTTTTGAAGAGTTTGTTGCGGTAAGCCTGACGATGAGTTTTTGTCTTATCTTGAAATGTGTGTGAGCTGGTCAAAGTGCCTGATCTGATTGTGTTGATTGTCACGCTCTTTGAAAGCTGAGAACTCGCTTTATTCTTCAGATATATCAAGAGATGAGAAGCAAAGAGGTGAGAGAAACTTTCCGCAAGTGCATCTCCAGGCGGGACGGGATTCGTTCGTTTGGAGGAACATCAAAGATCTCAAGTGAAGGAACTCAGCATTCTTACTCAGGTGGTGGCGTTTATATCCTCTACAAAGTCAATATGAAACAATTATGTGCTTTCGTTATGTTCTTACTCCCCGTTTCTGGTTATTATGCATTTGCATTCATCAAAATAACCAGCTTCACCTCATTTTTGCCCACCTCCATTCTGCTATATAATGCCCCACTTTCACAATCCAATGAATTCCTGCTGGATAAAATCAAGTCCAGCTCTACATATCTTCATATTGAATATCCTGTTTCACTTGGATATGCATAAAAATAGCCTCTGGGCAGTTTCTGCTATACTCGAGCACTGTCCAAAAAAAAGATAACGTCCAAATCTGAACCATTTGAAATGGGATTTGTCAATGACTGTCCCTTGACACATGTGGACCAAATGTCATGTTGCTAATGTTTTATTTTTTTAACCATTCTCAGATGAAGAAAAAGTGGCCTTTGTGAACTGGATCAATAAGGCCTTGGCAGATGATCCTGACTGCAAGCATCTGATCCCGATGGACCCGGGGACTGACAGCTTATTCAAATCCGTGAAAGATGGACTATTGCTGTGGTAATATAAAATTAACTGTGTAATGTTTCTTATGCTGTTAAATGCATAGAGGTATTAATTATTCATCACAGTTACTGATAAATAAGAGCAATGTTAACAACATCTTGGCCTTCTCTTTACAGCAAAATGATCAACCTCTCACAGGCAGACACTATTGATGAGCGGGTCATCAACACAAAGAAATGCACTCAATTTACAATGACTGTAAGCGCTCTCACTTTTGAAACCAAAAAGTTGATGTTTGAAAATCTCATTAAATGGGTCAATCTCTCTCACACGTTGGGTTTTCATGCATGTTTTATGGGGACATTCCATAGATGTAGAAATTGTATTACTGTTCAAATTGTATTTTTTATCCCTACACTAAACCTACCTCTCACAGGAAACTTTATCCATTTAGATAAAAAAAAAAAAAAACTTTATTCTGTATGATTTATAGGCTTTTTTCTTCATGGAGACCAAAAAATGTCCCTACAAGGACAATAATTTTGGATATTATCTTTGTGGGGACATTTTTTCCCAATACTGTAAGGTATACTGAACCACACACACATACACAAACTTTTCCAGGTCATATTTTACACCACAAATATTAAAATATATAAAAAAAAATGTTACATATCAAAATGTGTAAAAAAACAGGTTTTTTGCATTAAAAAATGAATGCTCTTTTAATTCTCATTAATCAGAATTAATCATTGTTATTAAACGGTTATTAATCAACAAAAATGAAATGCAGCACAATACATACTTACATTTATATATACTTAATGTTTTAATGTATCATTTTATAATTACAATTTAAAAATTTTTTCATTACATTACATTACATAATAAGAATGATATTTGTACATTACAGTAATTAGAATTTTTATAACAAGACTAGAAATATTATGTACTACTTTTTCTTCTTTTCTGTACATATTACATATACATAATGTGTTTATATAATTTTATTTATGGGTGAAATATAACCAGGACATGTTCTTAACTAGTTTTTTAAGATAACCTCAATGCGCTTTATCTATCTTTTTTATTGCTGTGTGCTATTAAATTATCTTTAAGACCCGTTAACACTAAGCATGATAGCTAGATAGATATCATTATATTGCTATAGATATACTTGATAACATAAGCATCCACATCACGACATGATAATGCTATATTTCTGTTTTTAATCATCGCTGTATAAATACAATGCAAATACATAATATTTTCTGCATTGCAGGAATAAGAATTATATTTTTACATTACCACAATGAGAATTTGTAAGGAAAAGTTGTTTAATGGTGAAAAACTGTCACAACACTAAAAATGTATTCTTAATCTGTACACTTTTTAAATTACAAATATTTAAATGTATTTCATAACTTTTTTTAAATATTAACATATTCTTGATAGGTTTTGTGAGATTCATCCTAAAGCACTTTCTATATGTTCCTCATCTTTAAGACCCGTTCACACTGAAAATGACAGCTATATAGATAACACTATCTATATATTGCATCCATAACATCACACGGTAATCTTCTGTTTATTATAAGCATGTGCTGCAGTTTAGTCATCTGTCATTTTAATGATCTAGCTCTTTAAAGTCAGGTGGATTCTGATTGGCTGTCAGTGTTAGTTAGCTGTAAAAAAAAAAATCTGAAAGTGACTAACAATACTGTTTATTTGTTTTGTTACTGTTATAGTTGTGGTGTGGACATCACTATTCTCACAGAATTAGAACGATTATTAACAATAGTTATAGTGTGAATGGGCCTTCAGAAGCATTCCAATAAAATATGTGTGCATTATATTTTGACAAGAAATAGTTCAATCTATTGTTTTCTACAGGAGAATTTGGTGTTGGCTCTTAACTCTGCATCGGCTATTGGCTGCACGGTGGTCAACATCGATGCTCAGGACATGAAAGCAGGAACCCCTCACCTCGTGCTTGGCCTCCTCTGGCAAATCATAAAAATTGGCCTCTTCGCTGACATTGAGATCTCACGCAATGAAGGTCATTACTCTGCTGCAATAGCCTAAATCGAGTTTTTTATAATCATGGTGCTGTCCAATGGGGTGCTGATTGCTGCCATAAATAAATAAAAGCATGCATGTACGTGAGTGCCTGATTTACGCCTCTTAAGAGGTTTTTAGTAACACGTGTCTGTGTATTTATGCTTCTGTAGCTCTAATTGCTTTGCTGGATGAGTCAGAGGAGCTGGACCACCTGATGTCTATGTCCCCCGAGGACCTTTTGCTGCGATGGGTCAACTATCACCTCAAAGCTGCTAGCTGGGAACCAATTAGAAACTTCAGTGACGATATTAAGGTAGTTTATAAGCTTCATCACAGAAGACATCATTATCAGTTGCTACTGAAAATTGAATTGACATCACTCCATTAGAACTAGGCTTTGGACTAAAGTTTACCATACACACACACACAAACACAAACACACAATATATACTGTATCTCACAGAAGTGAGTACATCCCTCACATTTTTGTAAATATTTTAATATATTTTCATGTGACAATACTGGTGACACTTTGCTACAATGTAACGTAGTGAGTATACAGCTTGTATAACAGTGTAAATTTGCTGTCCCTCAAAATAACTCAACACACAGCCATTCATGTCTAAACCGCTGGCCACAAATGTGAGTACACCCCTAAGTGAAAATGTCCAAAGTGGGACCAAAGTGTCAATATTTTGTGTGGCCACCAATATTTTCCAGCACTGCCTTAACCCTCTTGGGCATGGAGTTCACCAGAGTTTCACAGGTTGCCACTGGAGTCCTCTTCCACTCCTCCATGAGGACATCACGGAGCTGGTGGATGTTAGAGACCTTGCGCTCCTCCACCTTCGTTTGAGGATGCCCCACAGAGCTTATTTAGCAAGGTAGGATGTGTTTGGGTCGTTATCATGTTGGAATTGCCCTGCGGCCCAGTCTTCGAAGGGAGGTGATCATGCTCTGCTTCAGTATGTCACAGTACATGTTGGCATTCATGGTTCCCTCAATGAACTGTATCTCCCCAGTGCCGGCAGCACTCATGCAGCCCCAGACCATGACACTCCCACCACCATGCTTGACTGTAAGCAAGACACACTTGTCTTTGTACTCCTCACCTCACGCTTGACACCATCTGAACCAAATAAGTTTATCTTGGTCTCATCAGACCACAGGACATGGTTCCAGTAATCCATGTCCTTAGCTGCTTGTCTTCAGCAAACTGTTTGGGGCTTTCTTGTGCATCATCTTTAGAAGAGGTTTCCTTCTGGGACGACAGCCATGCAGACCAATTTGATGCAGTGTGTGGCGTATGGTCTGAGCACTGACAGGCTGCCCCCCACCCCTTCAACCTCTGCAGCAATGCTGGCAGCACTCATACGTCTGGATATGATGCTACGTGCTCAACACAAACCTTTGGAACACACAATTACACATAGAGCAACCCACACTTTGTATGAGAGAGTGAGAGCACACCAAATTTAACACATATTCACACCAGTAACACTGTTACATGAGTGAATAATTGGGCCCAATTGGGAATTTTCACTTAGGGGTGTACTCACTTCTGTGGCTTTTAGACATTAAAGTTATTTTGCAAATTTACACTTATATAAGCAGTACACTCACTACTTTACATAAAAAAGTTGTCACATATATATATAAAATAAAAATGTGAGGGGTGTAACACTTCTGTGAGATACTGCAGAGATGTATGCTATGAATATATATATATATATATATATTTACTGTATTTTTGCTCAAGTAAATGCATCCTTGGTGAGCAGAAGAGACCCCAAACTGTTGAACGGTAGTAAATATCCTAAATATATAAATTACAAATAGCATAGATGAAGGTACTATATTTAAAAAATGTAAAACATATTTCGTGTAAACCTTCAGATACAAAAATATATTAGAAAATGCACTTCAGGGCTTAAGAAAAATACATTTATCGTAAATGCAAAAGTTTTTTATTTTTGTTTTATTATGGACAGCATAGATATATTTAGATTTAAGAAATATGTATGTACACATACGTTAAAGTATTTACCATATGGGTTATATGCTGAGTAAATTAATCACAGGCCTAGATATGAAAGCCTATAGGCAGTATAAAAGCCCAGCCTTTGATCTGGTTTGACATCAAATCATTTGAGCTGTCATTTGCATGTCAGTTAAGATTGACTTATGTAACTAAAAAGAGCCTTTTTCTGCTCTCAGGACTCCAGGGCATATTTCCACCTGCTGAATCAGATCTCGCCTAAAGGAGACGGGGATGACGAGATGAGGTTTGACATTGACATGTCTGGTTTCAATGTAAGTCATTCTGAATGTTTGGTCAGCGGTCTTTGCCTTTTTACCGAGGAAGTCGACATGCTGATTTGTTTCCTGTGTCTGTGTGTGCTCCAGCACTTAATGATGCGATGTAGTGCAGATAAGAAATAGGCCGACTTTTTGATACCCAACACTGATTGCTGCCAAAACAAAGTCAAGGGAAATATGAGAACAAAAAACAACAAGACAAGGAACTTAAAAAGAGAGAGCTGTTTATGAGTGTTTGGTTTGTTTTTGTCAATCGGATTTGGTCAGGTTTATTTCTCTTTAGAATATAAATATTTGTGATGAAAAATTCACTATTACTATTGAACTACTATTGCACTGTTACGATTTTTCGAAACTCTTTTTGATTTTGACATCTCAACATCTTGTCCAGGTACATTTCACAGCACATTTCACCACATGTCACGTCAGTGACTCTCAGCTGATCCATGTCTACCTAAAGGAATATAATGCCTATCACTACTTCCTTATATAAGGTCCATTCAGTATTATTCAGCAGCTTATTACTTTGCTCAGGAGCTAGTTACCCTTCTCCATCCCCAGCTCCTCCTCTCAACCAAGTCAGGACTTGGCATTCAGTATTCCTCGTTGAGTCAGAATCTTCATCCTCAATCATGTTGTTACATTAAATTGTCACTTAGAACATTAATGATATCTGCTCATTAATGTTGGTTCTGTTCTGTTTACTCTAGCGGGTTATTGCTGCTCTCCCTGCTCTCATCCATGCTAGGCTGCATGCATGGACAGGGAGTGTATGCCCAGAACAAAACCATACCGCCAGTCATCTTTGACGATAGTGGTCCTGATAGAAATGCATTTCCTTTATCGTTATTACCTTTAAGACCCGCTTTAGCTATATAGTTAACACAAACTATAGCATCCATTTCACCACATGATCATCTTTTGTTTATCATAAGCACACACTGCAGTTTTGTTGCCTGTCGTTTTAAATGATTGAGATCAGGCGAATTCTTGGTAGAATATAACTATTTGTGGGGCAAAATTCACTGTTACTGTTGCACTGTTACTATTTTTGGTTACACTTTATTTTAAGGTGTCCTTGTTACAGTGTAATTATACATTTAAGTATAAGTTTAAGTACTGAGTAATATTATTTAACTACATGCACTTGCTATGGTTAGGGTTAGGATTGGGTTTTGGGTTAAGGTTACTTGCAGAACCACTTACATTTTCATCAGACAATGCAGGCTGTAATTTGAGCTTACAAATGTGTCTTATTACTTTTGTGTTTGCATGATTTAAACCTTTGAATGGAAAGTTGTTTGGTTATTTTAATTAACTAAGACTAAAACTGTAAATAAAAAAAATTACTTAAAAATATATTTATTTTTTTTTTTTTTCTAGTTGCCAAACATTTCTCATATTAATTTAGTTTAACTAATACTTAAATAACTAAGACTGGAATTAAAATTAAACAAAAAAATCTAAACATTCAGTAATATTTTATATATGACAATAAAAAATGTGTACCTGTGGCTCAGTGGTTAGAGCATTGCGTTAGCAGCGCAAAGGTTGTGGGTTCAATTCCCAGGGAACACATGTACTGACAAAAACCGCACTTTAAGTCACTTTGGATAAAAGCGTCTGATAAATGTAAATGTAAAAAAAGATTTAAAAAATTGTAGTATAGTATCTTAATTTTGTGCGAAACAATGTTTATTCTATATGGAAAAAATCAGGCAAACACAGTGTATTTTTCAGGCCAAAGAAAGTGACTCAGAATACTGAATTTGGCTGTAAAGTGTGTTGTTTGTAATGTTACACCCTCATATTGTCCTATTGTTGTGCTTCAGATCATCCATTAATCACGTAGTGGCAGATGTCTTTTAGATGATCACCTGCTTTAGAACAGTGCTTCAGATCTCTGGTTCTTTAGGTTTAATAACTGTCTGTTTTAGGAGCGTGACGATGAAAGGCGAGCAGAGCTGATGCTGAAGCAGGCGGATCGTCTGGACTGCAGACAGTTTGTCACTCCCAAGGATGTGGTGGCAGGAAACCATAAGCTCAACATGGCCTTTGTAGCCAATCTTTTCAACATGTACCCGGCCTTGAACCGACCCCCCAGTAATGGCATTGATTATACGATTGAGGGTGAGTTGTGTTATTTTAATATGTGAATGTGCCAAACATGTGATGCAAGGAAGTTGTTCTGTATGCAGTCTGGAGCTCTCTAGCGTTTCAGAGAGCTTGTTAACTTGCCTGTGATGAATGATGCTGCGTTATCTTTGCTCTGCATCTGATATTTCCTATGATCAAAACAAGAAACATACTCAAACAACTACATCCATGAATACACTTATAATACATATAACGACATACAAGTTTAAAAAGAAGTCTATCATATTTGTATCTTTATTTTGCAATTCATCCGCTTGTCATAATGGTTGTATTAACTTCACCACCAACATATTCTTCTCCATCTTCTTTTTTCTAGCACAAAGCCGGGTAATAATTCTAATAATAATTATTATTAGTATTATTAATATTATTTCTAAAACAAAGCTGGATGATAATAATAATAATAATAATAATACAATTACTTAGTTAGTAGTAAATTGTTTCCTATGATATTTATGAGCATCTGTTTTTCCTACCTGTAAAATTATCTGTGTGCAGAAAATTATCGTTGTTGTTGTTTTTATTGTTGTATAGCTGGATGATAATAATAATAATAATAATAATTAGTTAGTTAGTTAGTTAGTTAGTTAGTAGATTGTTTCCTATTATATTTTGAGCATCTGTTTTTCTTATAAAAAATTAATATATTTTGTGTTTGCAGAAAATTATCATTATTATTATTTCTAACACAAAGCTGGATATAATAATAATACAATTACTTAGTAGATTGTTTCCTGTGATATTTTTGAGCATCTGTTTTTCTTATAAAATTATCTGTGTGCAGAATATTATCGTTGTTGTTGTTTCTAACACATAGCTGGATGATGATAATAATAATAATAATAATAATAATAATTAGTTAGATAGTTATTAGATTGTTTCCTAGGATATTTTTGAGCATCTGTCTTTCTTATAAAATTATCTCTGTGCAGACAATTATTATTATTAAGTTAATGATTAAGTAAAGAAGCTAAAGAAGTCAAATAATAACTCATCAAAGTAAATTTGAAGAAGTCAAAGTTAAAGAAGATGAAGAAGTTACAGAAAGTGTAGTTCCTCTTTACAACCCAAGTTTAATTAATAAATCCAGATAACAAATAGGAAACATTCAAATGTAAAGTGACTTAAAGTGATATAATAGGTAATGTTCCAAGATATTCCATTACAGGTTAAATTTCATGAATATATAATTACTGGACTGATCTTATCAAGTTTTCTTGCACGTTCTGAAGACGCTGCCTGTTTTGACTGCGTTTGATTGGCTAGTTAAAGCGCGTGCAGTGTTCCGCGTGAGCAGCAGGGGGCGTGCTGTGGCTGTACTGCACGTGTATGTTAGAGGTTCACATCATGTGACCCATCAGTAATTGGACATGATTGGGTTCATCTCACTGTCTGTTTATCTCTCTTCTGTCCTCTTGATCTGATTGTTCCTTTTTCTTCTTCATGCGGTCTCCTTAAATACAGTAGTCTACAAGCCCACATAAGTAGATTTACCAGAACCCGCATAACTGCCTTCATTTCTTCCATTTACATTGCAAAGAGAGATAAATGATTATTTTACCATCATGCCCTTGGCTCCAGTCATAACAGTTTATTCAGTCCACAGCATGGTTGTATTGTTAATTATGATGAAGGTCTATTGTGCAAACTAAGAGAATATTTAGCTCAGAATTATGCAACAGACTATTATCATGTAATCATGTTATTATTCCGATTTAAAGTGCTTTATTAAAAACGTATTTTTAATACGTAGGAGTATATCATGAGAAACAGGATTTTCGCTGCAGCTTTTTTAGTTTGAGCTTTCTCTCTAGTTCACTCTAATGAAAACTACTGAAAAAAACTGCTTAAGAATTTTTTATGATTATGAGACTACAATCATTAGCATATGATTTCCCACATTTATATATCAATGTTAATCTGTCAAGTCTATATATAGAAATCATAAAGGTACAGCAGCAAAAACAGCCAGTTTAATTTTATGAGGGTGGACAGTTTGTACTTATTATGTGAGTACGGTATAAACATGGACATCCAATTAAAATAGTCAACATATTAAAAATAAGGAAATGCATATAAAGTACATAATAATCTTCCACATGACCACCAGATGTAACAGTGTTATGTCTTTGACTACAGGGGAAACGCGAGAGAACAGGACATTCAGAAACTGGATGAATTCTCTGGGAGTTACTCCACATGTCAATCACCTGAACAGGTAACACAGCCGTTTGCCCTCGTTTTCTACAACTGAAACATAAGGACTACTCTTGGCCCTGGAATCAAAAGCTAAAAACAATACAAGCCAATAGGGAAAAAATACAATCACAACATAAGACTTATTTTATTTCAGTTTATTACTTTTTTATTTGATTTGATTCATAACTGAATGATGATCAGCAGAGAGGTTGTGAGATGGTGATAGAAATTGACAAATTTAATTAATACAAATATTTATGTATATGGTGGGGTTTTTTTTATGTGGAAAAAAGTTCATATGACTTGAAATTTAACAAGTATTGAAATAACAGTATACTATGTTGTTATATACTAAATATTGCCTCTACATTTGTTAGTAGTAGTTCTTTCTAAGGCAAGCATCACTATTGCTAATGCTTAAACTTCCCAAAGTATTACATTTGGGTATATACTGTAACGTGTGTATATATTTAGATTTATATTACTTAATTTAGCTGACCTTTCTTTCTTTGGTAGTACTGTAGGAAATAAATCTGTAAAATAACTATCAGTTCATTATCCAATAATTGTATGGACATTTCCATTAACTCTAAAGTACAATAAAATGCAAGTGTAACATTCCAAATTCCAGTAAAACACCTGTTAAAAAAATATGGAAACTTCCTTCAAATTACCACAGTACATTGCACCCTACTTTTATTTCATTTTAGCAGTGTAGTAGTAGATTAAACAGTAGTTATTGTTATATAAATAGATAGATGAAAAGGAGTGGCTGAAACTTTTTTTTACAATGTAACCATATAACAATATTGTAACGTACCAATTGTGCTATAGATATTAATAATCATACAGTTTATCACAATAAAGGTGGACTATCACTTACTTTTTCAAACTATTAAGTGATGATGCATACAGTTGGTGAATGATATAACAGGCAGATACAGTATAACATGGTGTTATGAAGAAACTTCCTGACAAATCAGTGGTGGTCTGCACCTTTAAACACAACTCATATTGATTCATTGTCTTTACTTGAGCACATTATAAACAAAAGAGTGAAGTTCATCATTCCCATCTTCTTCTCCAGTGATCTGCACGATGGTCTCATCATTCTTCAGCTGTACGAGAGAATCCAGGTTCCTGTTAACTGGACTAGAGTCAATAAACCTCCCTATCCAATACTGGGATCCAACATGAAGAAGGTTTGTATTGGTTTTATATTTTGAGTTTAAAAAAAAGTACAAGAAGCTACTGAATGAGTTTAACAACTGGCTCACATTCCAGTCAGATTTATTCATTTATTTTTTACATCGCATAAATAATTGGTCAAAAATATGTTTGTTTCTGACAGCAAATTAAATACGGCTGTTTTGCAACAAGTTGAATTTGTGTCCCTGCTGAAATGATTTCCACAGCTGTCTCGGTACCGGCTAGCTGCGTGTATAATTCAAAATGCACACTTTATTCATCAAAAATGCTATTTATGTATGGAGACCTGCAGTTGTTAAGGTTGAATTATACATGTCATGTTAATTTGGTTGACATATGTTTGTTTTGTAGCTTGAGAATTGTAATTATGCGGTCGCACTGGGCAAAAAGGAAGCAAAGTTTTCCTTAGTAGGAATCGGTGGTGAGAATATCAATGAAGGAAGCTCCATGCACACTCTTGCATTGGTCTGGCAGCTAATGAGGAGGTACTTTATTTTTACAGTATAGGTTTCAACACAATCTCATGGCAATTTGTAACTGTTTTACATTTTGCAGAAATTGTGGAAAATGTATTTACAATTTGTATTAATCTAATATTTTTTCTACCTGCTTACTCCCCACCGAGTGTTTCTTTTGGTGGTAGACCTTTATTCTTATTTTATTATAAAATAAGAATAAAGGTCTAAATATATATAACATATATATACTGTGTGTAGGTGTATATATATATATATATATATATATATATATATATATACTGTGTGTAGGTATATACACTATATTGTCAAAAGTATTGGGTCACCCCCTTCTAATGAAAGGTTTGACTACTTTAGTAATTTCCATGAGTACAAATCTTAATGTTTAAGCATATAATGATATTCTAGGGAATTGTGTGCTTCTAATTTTATAGCAACAGTTTGGACAGAACCCTTTTCTATTCTAACATGACAGTGTCTCTGTGTATAAGACAAGGATCAAAGAGAAATGATGATTCAGTCAGTGTGGAAGAACTTGACTGGTCTAATCCCAGCTGAACACCTCTGGTGTGACTTTAAATGCAGACCTTGAGCCAAAAACTCATCACCAAACACCAATGACTTGTACATTCATTATATGGACAAAAGTACTGGGACACCCCCTTCTTTAGAAGAGAAAAAGGCACTTCCAAACTGTGGCAACAAAGATGGAAACATAATTCATGTGTTTGAAAAGACTGTACCCATATGTCATTGGTGTTTGGTGATTAATTTTTGTATTATATTATACAAATATATACTTTTTTTTACTAATAACTTTTGAAATTGAAATTGAAAAATTGAACATTTGAAATTGCAAACTTGTTAAATAGTTAGTATTAGGTTGAAATAATTACAACTTGACCCATATGGCAAAACAAAATGACCAAAACATATTTCATATGTATATTAAACAAGTTGTAAATAGAATAGAATTTCAAATTAAAATATACTTCTTAATCCCTTCAAATGCAAAACATTTAACAAAATATACTTCAGAAGGGAAAGGAAATACAACAGTACAATTAATGTAAATATATAAATTATTCTAATATGCTGATTTGCTGCTCAAGAAACATTTCTTATTAAGATTGAAATAGTTGTGCTGCTTAATATTTTTATTGAAGCAGCAATAATCTTTTTCCCAGGACTCTTTGTAGTTCACAAGAACAGCATTTATTTGTTATAAAACATATTTAGTAATATTTTATTTTGTAAATTAGTTTACTGTTACTTTTGGTCAATTTAATGCATCCCCGCTGAATAAAAGTCTTAACTTGTCTTGTATTTAAAAACTATATAAATATAAACTATATCTGAATATATATTATTTGCCATATGGGGATGGTCATCATGTTATGGTCACATCTATTTTTGTTGAATATTAATGACATATTAATTATTCTGTCTGTTCATTGCAATGAATAACTCCTGCAGGTACACACTGAAGGTTCTGTCTGACATCGGTGATGGAGAAAAAGTCAGTGACCAAGTTATTATCGACTGGGTGAACAACACTTTGAAACAAGGCCAAAAAGACTCGTATATTAACAGTTTCAAGGTGAATCCCATTCGCTATCAATGAATTCAATATCAAACACGCCTAAGTAAAAAAACAATGTTTTCACTTAAACCTTCTATGTAATGTATGATTTCAGGATAAATCAATCAGCACTAGCCTGCCAGTGATTGATCTGATCGACACCATCATGCCCAAAGCCATCAAATACGAGATGGTGAAGACCGGAGAGCTGACGCCAGAGGACAAACTAAACAATGCAAAGTTAGTTCCCCCCACGGCTCCTCATAAATTACCCTGATACACATCTGATGCCAAATTGCCTGTTGTCTCGCCACCAGCAACCTTATCCGTATCTCTGCTTCCCACTCGCAGATATGCAATCTCAGTGGCGCGAAAAATCGGAGTTAGGGTGTACGCCCTGCCCGATGACCTTGTGGAGGTCAACCCCAAGATGGTGATGACGGTGTTTGCATGCCTTATGGGAAGAAGCTTGAAGAAAGTAAATGGCTGACCTTTCTTGAAGGACGCTGTCAGAAAGCACAACCCTCAATTTGCACTTTTTCTCCTCCTGACTTCCCTTCTGCCTCATTCACCAATACTGTCATGCATTTGTTTTTGTTTTATATTTCTTTATGAATATTTCATCTTTGATTAACTGACCTCCTATTAATTACATTTCACTAACCATTTCATTTCTTCTAGTTAATATGCTACATGTAGATTATTAAAAGTTGATGATATTTTCTTAAAGGAACAGTTCACCCAAAAATGAAAAAATGCATCACATCACTTGCTCACCAATGGATCCTCTGCAGTGAATGGGTGCCGTCAGAATGAGAGTCCAAACAGATGATAAAAACACCACAACAATCTACAAGTAATCCACATGACTCCAGTCTACCAATTAATGTCTTGTGAAGTGAAAAGCTGTTAAGATGTTTTTAACTTGAATCTGTCACTTCTGGCCAAAATGCATGTCCATAATCCATAAGAATGCTGTAAAAAGTCCATCTCCTGTAGTCCTCTCACATCAAATTCCACTAACATTTATTTACAACTGTTTTGGATTGTTTTTGTGCTTGTAAACAGATATGTTCATATTTCTCTCCGGATTCAGACCAGATACATTTTTCACAGAAGAAAACAATATCAGAGATTGAGGACCCATATTTAGCCGGAAGCAATGGTTTCAAGTTAAATATATTGATGGATTTGTTCAGTACAAACTAACTTGTTTAAAGTTAGTGGATTGCTTGTGGATTATTGTGATGCATTTATCAGCTGTTTGCACTCTCATTCTGACGGCACCCATTTACTGCAAATAATTAATTGGTGATATAAGACTACATTTATCCAAATCTGTTCTGATTAAGACATACACTCATCTACATATTGGAAGGCCTGAGGAAATTTAGATTTTTGAATGAACTATTCCTTAATAATTGTGAATAATTGTTTTGATTTATTCATTGACTCATTCATTGATTATTTCAGTTGAGCCAGATTGTAAATAGTTGGATGTTTTTACATTACGTAAATAAAGGTGCCCACAAGAAATATTTGAGCCATGTAGATATCTGCACATTCATTCAGTTTGTTATTTAATCAGACTTGGATGCAGCTGGCAACCTGTTTTGGCTTACAGACCCACATTTTGGATGTCAGTCTAAACAATATTTGCTCATCCAGGGAAGCGCATTGTAATCCAGAGGAGGATATTATACAGTGAAATGCGAGTCGAAAGCAGAACATTTTCAAGCCATTTCAGCCCTCCAAATAGACAAAAATAATAATTAAACCAGCATCCACATCATTTCACAGTGGCCAGAAATGTATTTATAAAACCAAACACTTTCCTGGACTCTGCCTCCTATTTACATTCATCACTGCCACTGTCGAGTGAGTCCAGCTCTCCTCTAGAGAGAGTCTCTCAGTGTCATTGTGGAATTACAGATGTGTTTGAGTTTCTGGGATAATTTCAGCCGAGCTGAGTGTTCCCCTTTGACAATTGTACAGTCACGTAGAGCTACGCTCGATTTCACCCAGGAGAATACTGGAAGCCCCCTCTGGGCACAGTGGATTCACTTAACAATGTGCCTCATTCTCTCTACTGCATTATATTACTGTAGAGAAACACTAGCAGATCTCAGTATTTAAATGAGTTTGCTGCCCAGTTCCAACACTAATATGCCAGTTTAAATGCCAAAGTAGAAAATGATTCAAATCTCAAAGCTATTGCATGGTAAAAAAAAAAATAATAAAAAATGTCATGTTTGTCATTTAAATATATATTGAAACAATAGCAATATATTTTATGGTAGTATTTCACTTGATGATATCAACATTTCAAAAGCTGATTAAAATTGATAAGAATTAAGCTGATCCCCTCAAATACTCAATATGCAATTGTTAAATGTAGCTTTCATTTCCGTCCTATTTTCCTTGCCATAATTTGAATAATCCAGTTATAAATCAAAAAATATTATGGGGAAAAACTGCTATACTATTTCATACCAGTGTTTCCCTAAATTACACCAGAAGCTTTATTTCAAAGCTTTTCAAATAACAGGAATGACTGGGGATGTTTTTGTAGTAACCTCAGCTGACATAATACCAATTTTACAGTGCACTTCATTTGGACAACATTTAATTTTGTCATCTTTTAATCTTCGTTCACTCATTACAACACTAGATAGATTAGATAAATGTCAGATTCAAAGGCCGGCATGTCCAGATCTCCTGGAACGTAAATGTCACCACTCCGCAGCTACTGCAAATGACAGAGTTTGTGTTGTAGCGAGTGCTTTCGTTTATATACAGGCTTTCTAGAAAGCTCTGCTACAGTTCAGCTCTTCAGTTGAACTGAATGTGAGGGAATCATTGATTCATGCGGTCAAAGATGTTTAAAACACAATAAATGATCCTCAACATTAAAAAAAAAAACATACAAACTAAAGATTTTTTAAATGTTCTATATTGGAGTAAATGTGTTTCGGAAATATAAAACCAATTAGACCACTCTTAAATACTGAAAGAGTCCTTCAAGTATGAATGTTATCAAAAGCATGTACATCGAGTGAATCATAGAAGTCATAGAAATGAACAGTGGTGGAGGTGACCTGTACACATTAGCAGCGTATATTCTTCAGCACTCCCAGATCCCGTTGCTTCTTGGTTTTGAAGGCCATCACAAAGTTATGAGGAGACACAATACCGTGTCCCTGTTCATCTGTCTGTCCCATGACAATGTAGTTAAGCCCTGAAACCAAACATATGAGTGAATTAATGAAATGCCTGTTTCATATGTTGCTCAATGTTTCAGCGGTTCTGCTTTGACTTTGTTTGGAACTATATTTGCTGAACCCTCCCCCCAAATAACTATTTTTGAAATGTTGTCTTAACTGTACATTGCTTAATATTAAAGTGAAAGTTCACCCAAAAATGAAACTTCTGTGAACTTCTGGTAAAACTCAAGCTGTGCTAAACCTGTATGAGGTTCTTTCTTCTGTTGAACATAGAAGATATTTTGAAGAATGCTGGTCTTATTTATTGAACTATTGTATAAAAGCTGTATTACAATCGTGCTGCATTTCTGTTAGTCCATAACATGTTAGAAATAGTCCACCCTTGTGAAAAAGTACTTTAACATATTTTTTGTAAATATGAAATTTATATGAAAATATGGTTAATATGGTTATGAAATATGATAAGAGTGTACTGTTGAATATACTGACAAGCATTTATGGTAAAGTAAAATCTATTTTAATGCCATTCCTATTGAAACTTGTATGTTGTGTAATTAAATGTATTTGCAATATGTAATAGTAATGATGAAGTAAATGAAATGTAAATGTAAATTAAATGATGAAATTTAGTACATTTAAAATATATTACCATTAAATATATCAAATAACAAATTACAGGTAAATGTTAATAAACGCATCAAAATAAGTTTACATCTTTAACGCATGACAAAGTTAAATAAACGTAATGTTTTAAAATGTACTTTAAAGTAATTTTGACATTAAACGTGTATTGAGTGTTAAGAAACAGTCATGAAATTGTATGCTCTTTAAGTACAATTATTTGTCCATTTAACTGTTTTATAACAGAAGAACACAGCCATGTTGATATATGCTCATAACACACCTTTGCTCATGTGATATTGCCTTCGTATAACGTGACGCAAAGCATATCATATTTTGTTTAATCCCTTGCTTTTCATCTCGACAAAAGTTCCACTACAAATGATTAATGTTAAACTGTTCCTCTGAACTGCCAAAAACTGTTCCTGCATATTTCAACCCACATTCCTCTATGGCACATTTCTAGAAATTTCCCTTAAAACAAAACAGTTGCTTTGCAGAGTTTCCGTGCAGTGGCTTAATATTTCGACACTAAGTGAACTGAGGTAAAGCATGGCACAATAAAGTCACATACCATCCATGTGGTTGAAGAGAACTATTATTCTAGCTGTCCGTGATTCAAGGAGACCAACTGAGACTCTCTCCTGAGCGAGCTTAAGTTACACACCATGACGCTGAAATGGCATATCCTGCCTGAAATATCTCAACACCACAAATGGAGCCAAAGGACTTTGGGGGAGCTCGAAATTTGCAAACTATCACTTCCAAAATACACCTCAATCAACTCTAAACATCTGCTGGACTCGCCAAGTTTTAGTTTAGGCTGTGATGGTTTCAATTAAAATGATCGAGGTCAGTGTAAAGATACTCGCCTCTTCTGACCAGAGGGCATTTTTTACAGAGGACTGTGACTTTGGTGCTCATGGTCTTCCCAGCCTGTTGGATGGCTAAACTTCCTTCCTTATAAAGGTGCAGGATGGAGAAGGTGGCGAGGACGCTGTGTTCCCTCATGGCTGCTGAGATAAGGGTGGCGGTAATCACTGTGAGGGAAAAAAAGACTGTAAATTCACCGAATCATGCTTTCGTCGTTGAACAATTGCATAAAACGCATGTGCATGGTAATGTATAAAGTAGGTATAGTTCTGCTATGCGTGCTGCCATTTTTACTGTGCTCAGCAGCTTTACTGCCACTGCAATTAAAAAAAAGAGCTGAGTCTCAGTATCGGCCTGAACACATTTTCCATCTATAAGCATTATTAAAACAGAGACGGAGACCGAGAGGTTTAGTTAACTTTTAAAACCAGCATTATGCCTTATTTCTGTGAATAGAATTGGGTTTACATCACTTTTTTGGTGTTATATCTCTTGAAACTTTAAAATATTCTATGCTCAAATGTATTCATATGTGACCCTGGACTAGGCATGGGACAATAACCGGTTTCAAGGTATACCACGGTTTGAAAAAGTCACGGTTTCAAAACCACTAAAAATTTTCGTTATGTCGTTCCTGCGGTATGCACAGTTTTTTTACGTGTCTCAAAGACGGAAAGTGCAGGACTCCCTCAGTTGTGTGCAGTGAAGAGCGAACGAGTCACATGGCCCCAGCTCCGGTTGGTGCGAGTCGAGATGAGCAGTCAGTGAGAGTAACCTGAGTGTATGATGTGGCCGAAGGAGGTGAATCCCTCCCTAAAAAAAATTCTCAGTCGAAAAACACGAAGTCTGCCGTATTGAAATTTTTACGGTTAAAAAAAAACGAATCATGTTCCGTACACAACGATGTTCCGTACAGATAACGTTTTAGCGCTGAACGCTAAATAAATACTTCCAGGTTGAATGAATGAATGATGCATTCATATAGCGCTTTATTGTATATTGTTGTACACCCAAAGCGCTTTACAATCATGTGGGGGGGTCTCTCCTCAACCACCACCAGTGTGCAGCATCCATTTGGACGATGCAACGGCACCAGTGCGCTCACCACACACCAGCTACAGGTGGAGAGGAGAGAGAGTCATAGAGCCAATCAAGTGGATGGGGATTATTAGGAGGCCATGATTGACAAGGGCCAGTGGTGGGAATTTGGCAAGGACACCGGGGTTACACCCCTACTCTTTACGAGAAGTGTCATGGGATTTTTAATGACCACAGAGAGTCAGGACCTCGGTTCATCCGTCTAACGTCTCATCCGAAAGACGGTGCTTTTTGACAGTATAGTGTCCCCGTCACTATACTGGGGCATTAAGACCCACACAGACCACAGGGTGAGCACCCCCTGCTGGTCTCACTGACACCTCTTCCAGCAGCAACCTAGTTTTCTCAGGAGGTCTCCCATCCAGGTACTGACCAGGCTCAACCCTGCCTAGCTTCAGTGGGCAACCAGTCTTGGGCTGCAGGGTGATATGGCTGCCGTTTTGTTGTACATAAACTATTTGTGTCATCTTTATTTCTCCCTCTTTCACCCCCGATCAAGACAGAGACCCACCCGCCGTTTGTTTCAGTGTTGAAATAAATACTATTTGGCTTGCTACCGAGGCAGATAACATGGCTTATTAACTAGCTAACATCAAATTGTCTCCTCCCTCACTTTACTTCACAGAGCGGGGAATAGCAGACTAAAGTACTACGTTTCTGCGATTTAGTACAATAATGACATTTAGCTGGTATCATGTCTATACATTTAAGCCTCCTGCTGCCATTGTTTACATCTGTTCAAAACCACGACATTTAAAAAACAAACTTCGCCACTTTTAGAGTGTGTGTGTGTGTGTGTGTGTGTGTGTGTGTGTGTGTGTGTGTGTGTGTGTGTGTGTGTGTGTGTGTGTGTGTGTGTGTGTGTGTGTGTGTGTGTGTGTGTGTGTGTGTGTGTGTGTGTGTGTGTGTGTGTCTGTGTGTTACACACTCGTGCTCTCTTCTCTCCTTATGTGTATGTGCACAGTGCACACATCCTCGTACCTCACCGCTCCAAAATTAATCCGGGAAATGTAAGCATTCCTGCATCATAACTTGGACTGAAAGATGAATGTGTAGAAAGTGAGCATGTCTCCAAAAACCTAGTTGAGCTGGAGGTTTAATTACTGCTTTTTAAAATATTTATTATTATTATTATTATTATTACAGAAATTGTTTTGATTATCTTTGATTATTAAGCTGCAGGTTTAGGCTTACTTTAAGTGACTGCATTTTGTTTCATTTATAATTGTTTGGGTTTTTTTTTACAGAAAATAATGTATTTATTTTCTGATTATTGTTGAGCTGCAGGTTTAGGCTCACTTAAGTGACTGCACTTTCAATTTAATTCAAGAATAATTCAATTATGTATTTTTATTATTTAGCTTGATATGTTTACTGTTCCAAAATGTTCTATACATTTCTTAAAAATAAAATATATTGTGTTCAGTGGGGAAAAAAGTTGTTGTTTTCTACCCAGACATTTAAAAATAACATATTTTAGATCTGTAATGGCAATACCGTGAAACCGTGGTTTTTTTATCTAAGGTTATCATACCGTGAGAATCTCATACCGGCCCATGCCTACCATGGACCACAAAACCAGTCATAAGGGTCAATTTTTCGAAATTGAGATTTATACATCATCTGAAAGATGATTAAATAAGCTTTCCATTGATGTATGGTTTGTTAGAATAGGACAAGATTAGGCCGAGATGCAACTGTTCTCGAAAATCTGAAATCTGAGGATGCAAAAAAAATCTAAATATTGAGAAAATCACCTTTAAGTTGTCCAAACGAAGTCCTTAGCAATGCACATTACTATTCAAAAATTATGTTTTGATATATTTATGTTAGGAAATTTACAAAATATCTTCATGGAACATGATCTTTAAAAGGGTCATCAGATGCAACACTTTTTTCAAGCTGTTTAAACTGAAATTTGTTGGCAGTGTGTGTACACAACCACCCTATAATGATAAAGATCCACCCAGTGTTGTTTTTTTAATCTCGCTAAATCATTTCCCCTTACTCAAATCGAGCCGATCTCTGATGCCTGTCTGTGTGACATCACGCAGACCCAGGCCCTCCCACGATTGTTTGATTGACACTAGCGTTTTAGCACAGACTGGACTGGTGTCTTACCTCAGACCCGCCCTGAGTGAGCTTTCATCAGTCTGCCATTGTTTCAATGCCGGAGCAGATGTAGACAAGAATTGCTCCTATAAGCGATTGATGTGTTATATTGTTGGATGTAATAATGAACATAGCAGTCGTCATTTACCCCCGACATCTGAGCCGCTGAAGATGCAGAGGATTAGGTTTGTTTGGGAAGGGAATGCGCCCTTGATCTACCTAAATGCATCTATGTTCGCGCGAATCATTCGTGATCCAGCCTCACCTACAGAAGAAGTGAGTGTAAGGTTTTTAATGAATCTTTGCAAATCGCATTTCCTAATAATGTGCTAGTTAGCAAGTTTCACAATGAATGCGGCTAAAGTTTACCGTCTCTCAGAGAGCGGCTCGGAAAAGAGGGGCGGGGTCAGCAGAGCTTATTTGCATTTAAAGCGACATACAATAAAATAGCTTGCTGTAGACAGAGCTGTTTTTTAAAGGGGAAAAACTGTGTTGTTTTACACTACATTGAGAAATTTTAACCAAACTATGTTACAGACTTTTCATTAAGACCCTAAAGAATCATATCAACTTATGGAAAATTGTCATCCGATGACCCTTTAATTAATATTCTAATGATTTTTGGCATAAAAGAAAAATCGTTAATTTTGACCCATACAATGTATTGTTGGCTGTTGCTACAAATATACCCATGCTACTTATGACTGGTTTTGTGCTCCAGGGACACATATTTGAATGTATCAACTATTGTTTTTTAAGCAACGTGTTTATTAATTACAAATAATTGTATTATATCTTTATATAATATAAGTTATTATAAAGTGATACCAATACACTACTGGTCAAACATTTAAAATAATAGCAATTATTTTTTTGTTTTTGGTGTTTTTTATGCTCAGCAAGGCTACATTTATTTTACAATTTAAAATATATTTTCTGTTTTAATATATTTAAAAAGTATTTTATTCCTGTGATGCAGAGCATAATTTTCAGCATCATTACTCCAGTCTTCAGTTTTACATATGCTGATTTGGTGCTCAGTTATTATTGGTAATCAGTCAATAATGGTTTTTAATATTATCAATATTACATTTTTCTTGCTTAATATGTTTGTAAAAACCCAAGAAACCATTTTTAGGGAATTCAAAGAACAGTATTTATGAAATAAAAATCTTTGTACCATAAATGTCTTTACTGTCACTTTAATTTCACCGGTAGTGTATTTTTCCTCAAATGTAATTTTGATAAAGAGTAGTACAGATTGTTTTTAAGAAAATGATACTTCAGCTAAACAAGACTAATTTGTTTAATGGCTTTGTAAAAGCCCTGAATGTGCGAAAAAGTGCCTGAAGCTGGAATTTCAAAGAAATTCCCAGAATTCCTGCTGTTATTTGGGTTTGCAGAACCCATAATATTTAAACCAAAAACAAGACATTTAAACCAAACAACGGCCACTTACCAAAGTTACTAGAGCAGTAATGGCTTTCAATTGTTCCAGTCCTTTTGCATTTCTGCTTGCAAAGACCTTCTGAATATGTAAGGGCTTTTTGGAAAAGAGAGTGGAAAGCTTAGCTTTAATAATGCCCAGCTACAGAATGGAGTATAAAACACAGCAAAAGTCACATACATTTATTTCTGTTAAACCACTTTAGTTACGAAATAGAAGTACATTAGTCTTCCCATGTGACCGAACTAATGCGTTCCATATAAACCAAACATAATAAATCTTCAATACATTCCAAAGTCATTACCTACACACATTTATTCCCATAATGTACAGCAGTTTTACACCGTGCCGCTACTTGCATTTTTCATTTGAAATGAAACCTTCTGGAAAGTGGGCTGTGGACTGACCTGCGGGTGGTGTGGTGGGTGGGATAGTGCTCACAGGGGTGAGAGGGGCATTGGCTGTGCTCAGACTCCGTGATTTAAAGCGGTAATGGCCGATGAATCCATCCGCAGTTAGACTCAGGTCTGACAGAAACATGATGAAGAGATGATTGCCATCAGAATAAATTGGCCTACAAGACAAAATAAATAAATAATGTTTGAAATTGCCATATATCCTTCAAAGTATCTCTGAAAAAAAACAAAGCTTTATCGACCATGTGGACACACTTTATTAATCATAAAATGCTTTGCATTGACTGATTGAATGTACAGTACCGTTTTGGCAGAATTCTAATTTGTTTTTGAAAGAAGTCTCTCATGGTCACAAAGGTTGCATTTATTAAAATAACTGTTTTCTATTTGAATATATTGTCAAATGTAATTTATTCCTGTGATGCTAAACTGAATTTTTAGGCAGTCATTATATTATCATTTTAGGCAGTGTCACAGGAAACTTAAGAAATCATTCTAATATGCTAATTTGGTACTCAGTTATCAATTATTGTTGGTGCTTAATTATTTATAATGTTTTTTATTATAATTTTGCTGCTTAATATTTTTTGTTGAAATCATGATACATTTTTTTTATTAATTTAGAATTTCATTTTCTTGAAATGAAAATCGTTTGTAACATTTTAAGAAGTTTTTACTGTCACTTTAATATTGTAATTCAATATATTTAACTGGTTCAATTTTATGTATTCTTGCTGAATAAAATTAATAAATTACTTTTCTTTTTTCTTACTGACCCCAGACTTTTGAATGGTAGTACATTAGAATTTTCACAAAAATATTAAGCATCAAAAGTGTTTTCAACATTTATAATAATAATTAATGTTTCTTGAGCAGCAAATCAGCATATTATAATGATTTCTGAAGGATCATTAATCACACTAAAGACTGGAATAATGATGCTGTAAATTCAGCTTTACCATCAAAATAATAACTTACACTGTAAATGCATTTAAATAGAAAACAGTCATTGTAATAATATTTAATTTTTTGTCCAAAATAAATCAAATAAATGCAGCGTTGGCAAACAAAACATTTTAAATATTTCCAAAAACATCCAAGCTATGTAGACCTGTTACACACTCAAATAAGATTCTGTATTAAATAGTGAGGCAAAATGCAATAATGTTGCATCAACCATTGAAAAATCCAAATCAGTCCAAATACTGTAGGTAAATGATGTATAGTTGCATATTATGTGATGGACTGAGGGTCTCACATGGGTGGGCTGTCTCCACAAAACTTGCCGATCTTCCGTGACTCATTCGTTTCTCCACCATTAAACACAGCCACATGGTCATAGCGGCAGTAGTTGTCTCTCTCCACATCAAACTTCTCAAACTTCAGCTCAATGATCTGAGAAGGAGAAGATACTTTGCAATTTAAATAAGATATCTATTCATATTCTTCCTGTCAAGGTGCTGTCAGTGATGCAAGACTGGTAACATGATCTGAAAAGCATAGAAATGATGAATTATCACCTGGTCTTGAGGAGCAACAATGTGCCAGGAACACGTTACTCCTGCTGGGTAGTCATTATCTGGCCAGTTAGGGGTCTTTATCGTCCCAGAGGGTTTATCTAAAAGACCCCCACAATACCGATCACCTGCCATGAACAATCATTAGATATTAGTTGGATGACATGGAAATACTAAAGATTTGAGTCAAAATCTGCTAAGGCGGTAATAATTAAAAAACCGTTAAGAACATTTCTTCCCCTTCATGGAAACTTTGAACTGCGTCCCCTAGGGGTCGCTATTGGGGACGCCGTCAGCGTACCCGTGCTTGAAGCATCATATATAAAAACACCACCTGTTGGCCTGGCGAAGCCTAACGTCACTACCGGCACGACCCCGATATAAGGGAGCTGGAGAATATGTCATCCTCTTCTTGTCTTCACTACTGTTTTGTTTGAGCGTGCATTCTGTAAGAGTACAGTTTTCTCTCACTGGCGAGCACAAAGGCGTTTTAATTGTGTGTGGATCCGTTCTGTATTAACCCGATGACACACACAATCTTTGCGTCTTTTGTGGGCAAGGAGCACGACGCGGCTTGAGGGGAAAATCTGTGTGCACTGTGAGCTTGCTATGAAAAAGCTCCGCTCTCGTCTGTTCCTCTTTTCAAGGAAAGAGGGGCAGCCGTCTGCTTCCCGCGATCGGGACCCACCGTGCCGAGGCACGGAGGCGAATGAAATCGTGGGATCAGTTGGAATGGCCGATGAGTTAGAGAGGGGCCGCCCCTTTTCGCGCGCGTCGGCCGAAAAATGAGCCTGGATTGTGAATCATCTTTCTGACATCATCAGATTCAGCGGCTAGTGCTCTGCTGGGTTATGCCCAGGAAGACAGGAGATGTGAGGGCGAGGAAGTTGGTACCCTCTCAATCCTCCTGCACTCCATATGACGAGTATAGTTGGAAAAGAAAAGTACCATAAAATAATCTCTCTTAAGACTCCCTCCTTGCCATCTTAGCCCTATCTTGCTTAAATGGCAGGGCATATGGACAGGTGACCGTCGCTTCGGCACACTAAGGCTACCAGACATCTGCTGAAAGATGATAAGGTTCTATAAAGTCCAGGCTAAGCCCGAACAACCAGGGGTCTAGCCCATCTCGGTCTGAGGAAAATGGGCTCAGAAGGCTGTCTCCGACTCATGCCCCTCCCCCGCCTGCGGCTAGGGTGAGAGAGAAAGGCCGTCAGAGAGAGGCAAGCCCTCTTATTCCTCTCTAATTCCCCTAACCACCATAAATCCACCTGACCGAGGTTAGGTGGAAATTTTCTAAGCCAAAAAAAAAATAAAAGGTGAGTTCCCTCCATTCTGAGGAATGAGTTCTACGCTCTCCAGCTCGTTGTCGGTAGAGCTAGCAGTGCTCCTCTCATAGAGGGTCACCATGAGCATTCCGCTCCCTTCTGAGGCTGAAGGATGAGTCCTCGCCCCCAGAAGCTCGCTGTTGTAGAGCTCTCTCCCCCACTAGAGGGTCACCTAACTGCCGCTCTCAATCTGAGTTCCCTCTCTTCTGAGGAATGAGTTCTCCGCTCCCCAAGCTCTGTGAGGTCCCTCTCTTGTTGGTGAGAAGCTCCCCTCACCATAGAGTCACCTAAGATGCCACTTTCGGGGCGCAGTTCCCTCTCATTGAGGAATAGTTCTCCGCTCTCTAATAATTGGATAGTTCCCTCTATTCTGAGGAATGAGTTCTCCGCTCTCAGAGCTCGCTTCTAGAGCTAGCTGCTTCCCTCACCAAGATTGAGCTGCCGCTCCCTTCAGTGAGTTTTCTGCCCCCAAGCTCTGTGATAGGTCGCTCGCCTTGTTGGTGGTAGCATTGCTCCCCTCACATAGAGGGATCTGATGCCGCTCCCTTCTGAATCTGAGTTCCCTCTCATCCGAGAAAGTTCTCCGCTCCAGAGATAGAACGTTACCAAATATATAATTATGCACACGCTAAACCTGGCACTTTCTAAAATCCACTCAGTGAGTTCGCACATCGAGTTCTGCGTTCTTTCTAAAACATGTTATGGTGTGCACACCGAAACTTTGGGCATTTTCTAAAATCCACAGTGGTAAGTTAGCACTCGAAGGTTCTGTTCTTTCTAAAATCCCTAAGGGCAGGGTGCGCACGCAGCTTCGTGCCCTTATTTGATTAGCCCCGGTTTGTCTGCCCCACTCCCTTTGCCCCAATATTTTGGGTCAAAAAAAAGAAAAAAGAAATTACCAGGGGTCTTTGAGACAGTTCCCTCAGCAAAGGACCGTTACTCCCAGGTGCTTGGCCATATCTCCTTAAAGAATCTTTTTTCTGATTCCAAGTTTGAGCTCTACCTGGGTCCAGGTAATCCCGGACCTAGCAGGTAAGTGCTTAGGGTATGCAGCTCGGGTTTTTGGCCGAAGGGTATATGTCCGAGCCGTCACCTCCAGGGCAACTACCTTAGACTGGTAGATGCTTAATGCTCGCCCTTTTTCGTGAAATTGGCTTCATCCCCTAGATGGTGGCGTGGGTATTAGTTCCCAATAACGACCCTAGGGGGATGAGTTCCCATGAAGGGGGTCTCAGGTTACGTATACATGTTTCCCCGAGGGGGAACGAACTGCGTCCCCTAGGCTGTGGGATTTCGGACGAGTCAGACGAAGAAGTGAAACGTTATCTCCCGGCGCCCCTTATATAGGGGTCGCGCCGGTAGGCAGGCTGTCGCCAGCCAACAGGTGGTGTTTTTATTAATCAAGCACGGGTCACGCTGACGGCGTTCCCCAAAACTAGGGGACGTTAAGAACATGTATTTTTTACTATTATTTACAAAGGATCTGCATGTTCATACGCTTAAATAAAAGATTTTTGAACTTCTGCATCAAAACCACTCCTCTCCTGTAAAAAATAAATAACCAAGTAAATAAATAAATAAATAAAACAAACTTGATTTTATATTTTCTAAATATAAAATTTCTGACCAGCCAAACATGTCAGTCTCTGAGTAACGTAATTTATTTAAACCACAAAATAAGCATCATTCATATATCATATGTCATCATATATAGTATAATGAACTATATCTCCAGCATGTTTCAAAATTCAAGCATTTTACCCCTTACACACGTTATCATGTCCGTCAAAAATGGTTGGAATATTATATGTAAAAACATTGGCATAAAACTCTTGTGGGCATCAATCACTTACCTGAAAACTTGCTAGCTAAGAAATAAATAGCCTAATTATTACCTTATGATAACTCTGTTTTGAAATCCACATCATTTGAATATCACGTCATCGATGTCTGTCAAAAAATGACGTGCACAATACAAGGTAGTGTTTTGGAGAAGCAGAAGTCCAGTGAGTACACTACCGGATGTATTGACTACGTCATAGCTAACAGAGAAGAAGAAAATGAGGGCCTAAGCGGCTTCAACAAGCTGTCTGTCGGAAACGATAACATACCTAATACATAATACCTAATACAAATAAATTTGTTCTTGACTCGCTGAAATTTACAGGTGATTTATTCTTCTTTCAACTTCTCAGATGTTTAAAACTTTAAGGTAATTATCGAAGTTGGATAAAATGTTGTATAATGTTCCAATAAAAGAGGATACATTTTGACATGATTTGTTACATTTAAATACCCCAACAGTTTTTGGGACATTTATTTAAAATACTGAGTTCTACAGTGCTGTATTTTAAAACCATTTCCAGAAATTTAAGTGAACATATACAGTGCACTTAACAGACTCTATACCCTATTTTTCAGAGGATTCAAATGACCCGATGAGTCATTTGTCAAGCAGTCAAACTGAATTTAAATAACAGGGAAAGGCCACTTTCTATATTTGGATGGTAATGAGTTGGTAGTCTTGTTACCTCCTTCATTTGGGCGAATCGCTGAGTATACAGCAAGGAAACCACTCCCAGCTGTGTTGGCATCTGACACCATGACCACTTGCATCTTGTTTCCATTGGTGACCAGCGCTCCGGGTTTGGCGGTACCACAGAAGCGGCCGAGACGCTGCCCATTGATGTGGCCATCGTATACATCAACAAAGTCATATCTGCAAAGACTATCACTCTCAAGATCCAGAGCTCTGAACAAGAGGGAGACAACCCTCCCTCGAGGAACCTGAAGATGGTTAATTGAAAAGAGTCTCATAACAAATCTAAACATTTTAAATAGTTACACTTTATTTGAGATTAGATTGAGAAGAGTAAAGAATGACTTTTTAGCATGAATATCTATACAGCTTTCTATATTTGAATTTAAACTGCAAATGTGGCACAGAAGCGCTTCTGAAGTGGCATTTAGGTATTTTTACAGAGACTGTTCAATGCTGCTCAGAGCTGAATTACAAATACAACTGATACTAGGTGCTGAGGCGGGTCAGAGCAGGCTTTTATTTACATCGGATTTTGAGAAG
Source organism: Ptychobarbus kaznakovi (assembly GCA_027422405.1). Classification (NCBI taxonomy): domain Eukaryota; kingdom Metazoa; phylum Chordata; class Actinopteri; order Cypriniformes; family Cyprinidae; genus Ptychobarbus; species Ptychobarbus kaznakovi. Next base: position 24,405,723 of record CM049805.1, on the reverse strand, counting down.
TCACAGAGTAGCCTTAACTCTGCTGTGTAAAGATGACTTAGAGTTGCTCAAAAGACATAAAGACGTAATGCCACTAAAGCCTGACTAAATAATGCCAGCTCTGACCCACCTTAGCCCCTAATATCAAAGTACATGGTTATCATTGCTGTATAAATGTAGTTATGCCACCTCTGAGCAGCTTTAATCAGTCTGTCTGTGCAAAGATAGCTAAATGCCACAAAAAATAACAATAATAATAATTAAATAAATAAATAATCTAGTTCATTAGTAGTGCTAGTGAGTAACTTATCAAATACATTTGTGCTACGGTCATGAATGATACTTTTCAAATCGTGTTGCTTGTTGAAGTGTGCTGCCAGTGTGTGCTGTTACATTTTTTAAACAAAAATAATGACATTTTTGCCTGGTAAATGATAAAACAGCCAAAGATTCTATAGAATTACATTGAAGAAGCCCAGAATATGGACCAAAACAGAGGCTTGAGGCAGTAAGCAACCACCCAGACCACACCACAACCGCCTAGCAACACCTTAACAGTGCTATGTGAAGAAGAAGAAGAAGTTTATATATTTGAGAGAGAGATAGGGAAAAAGATTCATGGTGGGAAACATTTCTTTGACAGAAAGGCCAGTTAAAGACTGATATCTCCCACACATCTGTCCTTACAGTAATTCTCCACACACATTTGTTGTTGGGTGGGTAGACACCGGGATACCCCTGACTCCCAATCTGTCCTGTGTCTCCAGTAATGTTCCCGCCACATGTGAAAACTGGTCTACAACGGGGACATTGTGGGAAAGCACATATTTTAGTTTGGAACTCATCAGGACTTCACAAGGACTTTAGTGATCGTATTACTCCAATTATGCTAACCATTGGTACTAATATAAATGAACAACATCATACTTAATACTCTTTGATTTGCTGTTGTAATAAATTAGCAAACAATCAGGCTACACTACAGGAACTATGTATAATGTTACCACAAACCGGATTCATTATATTCTCCATTCTTAAAAACGATCATTTAAATGTTTTGTGGAGCATGATACAGGGCTCTAAATAGCCTGTTTATTTAGGAACTTACCTTCGATGTCGTTGCGTAAAAATGACGCTGAACAGGAAAGTGCTCGCGATGATCCAGATTAGAATCCTCATTGTATGAGGCGCGTTTGAACAAATGTGACATTCAGAGAGAAAGAGAAGTAAATTCTCCAGAGATATTGTACTGCTGACTGACTGACTGCTGCCTATGAATGTGCTGTTTGTTCTGCGGGAGCTGCAGGGAGCAGTTTCCCTAAAATCCTGTGAAGGCAACTCTTGTCACATTCACGTTAAAAGTATTGTAGAGGTGGTTTAGTATTACAGCTGCTGCTGTACGTTTCTTTTATTAGGAACCTAAACGCGATTAGACTCCAGAATGCGTTTAGATAATGCGTATAGCCTATATACAGTTTAATATAGGGATTCAAATGTGTTTTGCGCAAAATATTTAGTACTTCATGTGTGTAATGCGACTTTTCCTCCGTGCAATAGTTTTTTATATACTTTGAAAGTACTTTCATTTTACTTTACGCTGACGGAACACCACTAGATGTCTACCTTGCACAAGATTCTATCAAAATTGATGCGTATTTAGGCTACTTGTGTATTTTAACATGGTCAATCTACGTCATATAATAGCCTAATTATAATTTGTGAACAGCACCTCAACTTAGACCAATAAATAGTAAATAACATATAAGTGGAGACTAGTCAGAAATTAGTTAACGATCAAACTGACCCCCCTGGCCAATCTATCAACATATTTCAGCTGTTTATCTGGTGCATTGGTTCTCTTGTTACGTCTGCAGTTTTTGATTTGTTCCTGATTGGTTATCATAAACATGTATTGATTGCTGACGTATCATATACTGTATGAAGCAAACCTAGCATGGGTTGGAAATCTGATTACCACTGAAATTCCAAAAGTAGTCAAAGTTTTGCATTTCTCTTATAAAAGAAAAACTATAAGTAACATGAACACGGTGTTACCAATAACCAGATGCAATACAACTAAATGTTATTATGTTTTTAGGTTTTATGAGCCAAAGTCTTCCCAGAGGAAACCTTTAATGCTCCACGGTTGCTCTTTCATAGCTCAGTTCTCATTTTAGTTTCATTTAGATATTACTTTAAAACGATTTTACAAGTAATAAAAAGTTAAGCACATGTGACAATCGCTAACAAACAATAGGAGTATACATGTATATACTGTATAGATCTTGTATCAAAGTTTGCAGTGTTGGGATCTCTTCTGAAAGAGCTTATTGGAGTCACGTGATAATACTGGCATCTTTTTCTCCAAGAAGTCTCCATTTTCTTTCCAATTAATCTCATTGTCGTCTAGGAGAACCTATTAAGATATTAAAAAATATATAATTTATGTTTTTTCTCTCCCATGTGCTCTTTTTTTGAGCAGATTGAATCGCAAGGCACAGCATGCGTCCTTCTCGGAAAGACAACAACCCTTATCAGAGAGCAACATGTGGGGGGAATTATTGCTTTACTCTGAATATTACATACAGATTTCAGCAATTTCCTGCTGACCAAATGTTTGTTGATTGCCCTCTAGCATAACTTGGCCCACCGCAAAATGAGGATAAGTGATTTTTACGATGCACTTATACGGCTTTATTTATTGTACTTGTCTCTGAGCCCTGGCACCACCATTGAATCGGCCTCTGGCACCACAGACAAGGGCTTCCATTTGGGCTGTAGCCATTTTGTGGATTAATATCGGGCTTAATGGAACGAGATGTGGCCATACAGCCAAGTGGGTGACAAATAATTCATTAATGCAAACTGTTCAAGGGAACGCACTGACCTAGTAACAGAGGAATATTAACAACCTGCAGCACTGGCCAAGAAAGCACAAGTCTCTACTTCCTGCAAACTCAGAAGAGCCAGAGCCCCGACCCCCAATGTGCCACCTTTACAGAGCACCATCGAGAGGCTAATGACTCCACTGTGTGGTATGGCGCCTGCAGGTCCTGCCGCAAGTCCCTTACGGATAGTGAGAGCAGCTGAGAAATCGTTGGTGTCTCTCTCCCCTCCCTCCAGCATCTACAGCACCCGTCTCACCCGAAGCCCTCGATTGCAGGTGATCCCACTCCACCCGTCACAAGCTTCTTCACTGCGGACAGGGAGGACTGCGGAGTCTCCAGGCAGACCAGCAGATGAAGGACAGCTTCATCCATCAGGCTGCAGGAAGGAACTCCCTCCCGTCCTTGCCCCCCCTCCCCCTTTACCCACGCCATGCTCTGACACTACACCCAGGCCCCCCCCCCCTTAACAACTTGACCCGCACCAGTCACTTTGTGCAACTGGAAGATCTCTACCTCATCCAGCATTGTCTGTAATTTACCTCCTTGACAGTCTGATAAAATACTGTTATTTTCGCTTTTCTGAAGTTTTGTTTTTTTACTGGTTTTGCCCATCTGATGCCTTATGCCACTTTACTTTATCTATCTCTTTTTATTTTAAATTTTATTTTTTTTCATGTCCTCATTTGTATAGTTTGTATGCAGGTTAAACTGTATTTATCTGTATTTGAACGTCTACTGTCAGTGTTTGATGTTAACTGATGCACCCAAGGTCTGAGAGTAAGCAATTTCAATTTCTCTATGTATGTCTTTATGGAATTGACAATAAAGCTAACTTGACTTGACTCTGTAAACAATTTACATGTACACAATTACAGGCAAATTGAAGGAACCCACCCCTTTGTCGAGGGGACTAGAGTTTCAAATATGCACATGGAAGTCATGAAGACCATTACATGGTTTGTTTTTGTATGCGAGGGTCCAAATATCGTATGTCGGCTTGTGCTTCTGCTGGAGTCTGTGTTATGGTGAAGCCAGTTTTTATTTCCCTGGATAGTTTGTGAGTGTGTGGCAGTCATATAGAACAGCCTCGGTAAATATTCCCTACCCAGCCCCCCAGTAAGCTGGTTTTCATTCACACTGTTATCTGAGCCCACTCCCAAAAGACACACAGTCAAGTGATGCCAGACCCTGCTTAGTGTTTGATCTACAGCTTTAAGTGATTGAAAACTACGATGGTGCCTTTGAGGGAGGCTCGCAAAGGCAACGTTAAAATAGGTTCAAGGATAGAAGGATACACGGATTTGGATCATTTAGTATTTATACCAGCTGTTACCAATTCAGTGAAAATGTCTCAAAACAATGCAGTCTCGCGCTGAATAAATAGCAAATGGGAACACAGAAGGCAGGAAAATTGATCAACGGCACTGAATCGCATCTTAAGCTTAGTACCAACCGTGATGTCAGTTATTGAGTTGCACCTGTTCAGTGCTGGGATTTGGTTTAATAAACCGACTGTACTTTAAAAAGAAAAAGAGAAGGGCCTGTGCCAGATACTAGTGTTTGGGGATTTGGTTATAATGAAATCTTCTGTAAAAATCTTTTTTTTTTTTTTGGTGATATTAAAATTAAAAAAGGCAGCTGTGAACCTATGAAGAATGGAAAAAGGAAATCGTTGAGACCTACATTAAGGAAAATGCTCCAAGGCTGTCTCAGTACTTACTGTTAATAGCAAAACAACAGACAAAACTAATCAGTCTTAGGGACAATTATTAGTTCAGAAAGATATTGGTTGTATTGACAATGTACAGAGAAACTTTGTACTCAGCTGGAACAACAAATCAAATCTATCAAAAATTAAGCAGTTGGTTTTGTGCCACATGAAATTCAATCATCTCAATAAGCATGAAACTGCTTTTAAATGTCAGTGCAGATTCAATTGCTTCCATTTTAGTAATTGGTCTAGTACTTTCACTATGATTTATTTTGCAGTGTCTCTACCATTCAAAGTTTTGGGGTCAGTAAGAGTTTATAAAGAAATAAATACTATTATTCAGTATGGATGCAGCATTAAACTGATCAGAAGTGACAGTAAAGACTATAATATTGATACAAAATATACATGAATGACTTCTGAAGAATCATGTGACACTGAAGACTGGAGTAATGATGACGAACATTCAGCTTTGCATCACATTAATAAATTACTTTTTTAAATGTATTAAAATATAAGACAGACATTTTCTGTTATAATAATATTTCACAAAAAATATCTTTTTTTTTTAAATAAACCAATAGTTTTGCCCCCAAACCTTTGAATTGTAATGTATCTCCAAATGTTTTATTTCCAGTTTTATTTCGAGTTTTAGACAAACCCTGATTATTCACCAAATCAATTTCCTGCAAATTGAATTTAAATGTGAAGACTGCTGTGAGAAGCCACAGGGATCACAAAACTCAAACCTTAATCCCACTTGAACTAAGCGAAACTTCCTTTAAATTCCCGCACAGGGTAGATTAGTGGAAATACAATGTAAAAAAGTGTTAAAACCCAAACATAATTTCCTCTCCACAAGGACCTACTTAATCAATGCTACGGACAAGTGCAGACAGGGGGAACACTCTCCAAATGGAAAATGAATTCTGAGTCAGCCCACTGGAGATTAAAAACGGGCAGCAAATGAATAATGGAGGAAGACCATGAAGCAAAAACAGCATGAAAAAATTTGCTGAATCATCGATATTCCTTATTGAGATTGTCTCCCAATGAAAAAGTATACCTGAAAAAGAAAATCCTAATGGAAATGTTTTCGCTTCATTTTTGTTGTCTAGTTAAGGTATCCCTGTTCCTAAGGTAGAAAACTGGGCGATGAAGAGATTCACGTAATCTTCCCTGGACTCATTTGTATAAAGTGTCTCAAAGTAAAAGTGCTGATATAAGATATCCGCCAAATCTCATTCCGCAGGAGAGGACCAAAACTAATCCAAAATCACCACCCCTGCCTTGAAACCTGACAATTGTTTACTGGTGTGCGGCTCTCATGACAGTCGTCTAAGCACAGATGACAGAGGCTGCTCCAGTCCAAACCTCAGAAAAGCGTGACTGAATATTTGTTTAATGAATGTAAAAGACTTGAAACCTACTCAATGACTTTCCCAGTGATTAATATAACGTATACAGTCATGCAAATTTGCATATTCTAATGAATTCTAATTGAATAATACTGCTTTGCATAAATGATAAGTCCCATTAATGGAACACAGCCTTTACTAGAAGGTGAAACCATGTGTGAAATGTGTAGTATTTTTGAATTTATGGATTTCATATAACAGTAGGCAAAATGTACCCAGATGAGATTTTCACGTGTACCCTGTACATCTGATGGACACTTTACCATCCCATGAGGTACGAGTTCTGAATGGCAGTGAAGCAGCACAACTGATGTCGTAAGTCACATGACCATGACAATAAGCGGATTCAACCCCATCTCATGAGTAAACAAACTATATTAAGAGTTTTGTATAAAACATACTTTTTTGGAAAAATTTAATAATTAAGCTTCACCCTAAGCCCAACCCAAAACCTAACCATCAATGGGACATAAACAGATCATACAATGTACACATGAGATTGTTCGAAAACATACATTTGGAAAGGTATGAATGCAACATACGAATTAGTAGCCAATTTGCCAAAATATTTACGTTTTGCCCTATGTTGGATTTCATTCATACTTTCATTTTTAACAATCACGACAACAGTACTGACATTCCAAGTCTGCTGAAGTGAAACCATAGATGTATTTTATTTATTTATTTAATATTTTGTCTGTTTATTGTTGCAATGATGGTCTTGGACTTATACCGACACCTAGTGGTTTGGATACTGGTCATGTGATCTCAACATGGCGGACCCCAGAAGGCAATAAAACTGTTTTTTTTATTGGTCTACTGATATGACTGGAATCATCTAATGCGAGGGGACATTATTTTAAACACTTTAATTAAGTAGAATTATTTTCAATGTATTTTTTTACGGAATCAAAAAATACTGAGTGCACCTTTTAAAAATATGAAATAGCAGAAAAGCAAAAATACATTTATATTGCCCTGATTGTCTGACCTTGATTTCATATTTTTTAAGATGCACTTAGTATTTTGCCTCCTTTAAAAATACATAAAAATAATTTGAATTAATTAAACTTGTTATTCTCAAAAAGTAGAGCATTTCAATACATGAACTGATTAACAAAAAGCAAACTATCCATAAGTGTTACCCTGAAAACTGTTCAAATTAGTGTATATTATTTAAAACATTCTTGAGGATTGAGGCAAGGGCATTCTAAAATCTCTCTAAATCTGTAATTTGCTGCACCCCTGATGTGATGCTCATCAGCGTTTGGTTCTTGTCATTGCCTAGCCCTTAAATCATAATTGGGGTCAGGGAGGCCTTGATGATCTTCACAAAGAAAGGAAAACAAAGTGTGTGATGAGGTGTTTTGAATGGAGAGGAAGTAGGTCACAGCTATGGTCTGTTGCTTCTGTAATTATCAAATGCTTAAACGACTGAATAAATAGCTATTATCTGGTCATAGTTTGTCAAGTTCAGAGCCGAAGAGAAGAGTGCAGTGACCTTTGTGATTGCATTTACCAGCTCTACTCCTGGTTTCTGAGAAAGCTTGATATTCCTGTGATTCGCAGGCTCAGTGGTGACAAACTGAAAGCTGTTTTCATCACCACGCCAGTCTATTGCACCCATGCGGCCTGAGTGGCTCTATATTTCAGCAGTGTCTTGAAAGCGACCCACACAGGGAGAGTGCTTTATCCACCTCTGTCAGCTTACTGTATTGACTTGGCGCCTGGCCCTCCGGCACCCTCCCTCTGTTCTCCTTCATCTTCTTCTCTTCTTCCTGTCTTCTGTTCCCCAGCCAACCTCTGCCAGTGGCTAACTGTCCAAACACTAAAAAACAAGCTCCTGTTGACATCTGCTGCTTGAAACAGATGTGAGGATGGCCGAGGATTTGAAGTCTTCCATGTATTACAAGGTCTGAATTTATGTTGTACACTGCGTGTGATACTTTGATCAATGTATTTCAGCATTTTCTGGTGAAATCACGACTATATCAGATGATCAGACATTACAAAATCCCTGAGATTTGAGCATTCTCTGAACCAGGTAATATTTGCATCATCAAAGATTGTCTTACCCGAAGATTGAAGCTGTTTCCCTCAAGAGTCGGAGTTGCGCTCTGTTTACTGCAAATCTCTGAATGATCTCCCCTAAATTCCCAGGATCCATGATGCAATGATTAGGTTAAAATGCTGGAGTTCTTCTGCCGAGTTTTATTTCAGTGTATGAATCATATATTTTCCCAGAGATTATATCATGTTCTTTGTGGTTGTGATTACTTCAGACTGAAGTAATCACAGCACTCTTCAGCAAGTTGAGGTGTTAAGACCAAACAAAGGATTTCACAAGGAAAAAAAGTGTGTGTGGTGGGGGGGGGGGGGGGGGTAATTGGAACGTATAAAAATGTCTCTGAAGAAAATTATTTTATTAGCAGCAACAAGGGAATAAGAACATGTTTGTTTAAAAGTGTGAACTCTCAGTATACACTTTTATAGATAATTCCATAATTAATGTTCTGTTCAAATGAATCAACATAATTATTTAATCATTAAAACATTGACAACAACTAGACAAATCAGATATATACTTAAGTGCTGTTCATTAAGCAATATTTTCTCCAAGACAAAATTAACCAAAGACAAAATCTAAACAAAAAATATACTAAATGCATTTATTTTTACTTTCTCTACATCCTCAAGTGTTTGTGATTACTTGAAATGTAATATAGGATCAATTATGCATTGTTGTATGGTAAATTGTTGCAATCCTTGTCGTCTAAAATTGGCTTTAAAAAAAGACTCTTTTTACTAGTCCTATAATGTTGTTTAATTAAACTGAATTGTTACTTGATTAGTGTTATTTGGTATTTATAATACACGTCAAAATCAGTGATTAGGCTTTCGTGAAAACATGTAGGTAATGAAAGAAACTGTGTGCTTATAGTGTAATTTAAGGGATGTGTTCCTCTATCTATGTTTGTCTTTTCAAATAAGTACAAGATTGTTCACGTGAAGCCGAATAAATAAGTTACTGTAGATCAAAATTAAGTGAGTGGTAACCTGACTGGATTATATGTAATAAAAATTGTTGTGTAATAAGTACCAGATTACATTTCTGAAGTAATATTTAGCACTGTGCATGATATCACTAATGTACAGATTTGAAGATTGTTTACAGTGTCCCACAACCTTCCTGTCAACATGCAGCCCATTATTTAATCAGCAAAAGCTGGATGATGATTTTATTATTGGTGTTGGGTGACTTACACAAATATCCTAGTGGTGGCCATTTGCCAAGTCACTCCCTTCTTAACTACAGTACACCCATTCCTGCAGTAAACAAACAGTGAGTGGCGCTGTGCATCAAAGAATACCCACACATTAGCAATTTGCCACACAGCTCGGCTTATGGGGACTCTGGGGCTGTTTTGCCTTATATTGGCATATACAATAAAAGAGTGACACGTCGATTTAACACTTCTCTAAAACAAATAATGAAATGCATAAATAAAAGAACGTGGGGATACTTGGTCTGTAAGTTATCAGCGGTATCCCGCAGGGTTTTGCCTTGGGACCAATAGAGCTCTTGCCCTCCATCCTTCCTCGCAACTGACACTCCTCCGTGCAGTCGCAGAGAATCAACAGCTTCTTTCACACTGAGGATGAGGATGATGCCACACATGTAGAAGAGCATGATAGACCGCGCTCATAGATCGTCCGTGGATTCCGTAGTGCGAATAGTTGTGAATGAAAGACGTGAAGACAACCATAGCAAGAGGAGCTGTGCATTTTTTCCCAGGCTGAAATTTCTCAAGGCGTGAATGCGCTCCTCCAGTCCATGAATGCTGAGATTTAACGATACTTTCTGTCCCGGTGACATATAGACAAAACGCTATTCATGTTGCAACCTCAAGCTTCATGACAATGGATTATTCGCTGTTATTATACAGCCTTTGGGCACCCGTTATTCTCGCTGTTGAGGGTAAGTGTAAAAGCTCTTTGTTACAGGGCTACTCGGTATCCAAGCTGCTGTTATATGGTCTTCAGTTGGCTATTCCGTGTATGAATTCCACAGAATGTGTAATAACAAAAATCTGTACCTAACTAAAGCTTGAGATCTACAGACCGCTCGGACTGTTCTGGCTCGGAAACTTCGCGTTTGACGAAAACTTAAATAGTCTTGATGCGATTTTGATGTAGATGAATATACAAACGGCGGCAAATGTACAATATTTTATGGCGTTTAAAGTGAATAAATGAAAAAAGAGAATAGATCACGGCCGTTTAGGTGTAGCCTTTACTGGATGACTGTCTGATTTTAGGGTTCATATAATCATTACCGGGGCTCAATATGTCCGTTTCTGAATCATTACTGCATTCTGAATAATTCTAGTTTCCGAAGCTCGGTTTTGGGGAAATGTTTTATTCCGTGTGGGATCCTGTGTGTGGAAGCTTTACACAGACCAATGAGGTGTTTGTGTGATGGCATGTCCATGTATTGATACAGACGATGCTGTTTGTCCACATGCTATTTGCCTTTGTTAATATAACAAACTGTAAAACCGTAGACTAAACCAAATCTAATAGTAATTATTGAACTAATTGGGTGCTTTTATACATCCAAGCATCTCTTTAATTTGATTGGAAATGTAGAGTCTTGTGAATGACAGTGTTCTGCTTTGATCGTTGCTGTATTAAAAATCCCATGTAGATGTTAGATTTTCAGATGTGCTTTGTGCTGCTTGTGACACATGGTTTAGGACTGCTGAAAGCCCCCTGTTGCTCTGGTGTGACACATTTCACCCTAAAGGCTTTTAAGTCACCCAGATAGTGATGATAGCAGCATCACTTATTGCCACACATGATAATTGGCTTGCATGATCTCAGCTGTTCAAAGGCTATACCTACTAGGTGAGAAAACGGAGTTGCCTCAAAGTAACAATGCATTTTGAAATTAAATCCAAGTCAGCTGCTATTTTAAAAACAGTGCTGAGGTGAAACGTGCCAATTGTGAGCCTAGGTGTGGTTTTAGAAAAGCTATCAATACCTTTGATGTTTGTTGATCTCACACTACATTCTTGTTAAGGACTCCAATGAATAGGTTACTGCCCCCTTCATATTTTCTAGCCCTGAACATGCTAATAAATATATTTTTACCTGTGTAAAATTAGTTGTTTGCATATTTAACAAAAACGCATACAAGTAATTACTTTCTCCTTGTAATTTAATGCTTGATAATTATTCATTTCATATTCAAAACAAATTGCTACTTGGCAAAAACAAGATTGTTCCTTGTTAAAAAATTACAGTCTCACGGCAGGATTTCGTTTGGTATTATGCATAGCTGACTTCATTATGTACCTCGGTCATGTCCCAATAATCCTTAACTACAGTGGAGCCAGAATCCAGATACTCACCTTGGCCATGACTACCTCGATTCTTCATCTGTTTCAGTGTGAGGATCTCAATCGATTGTGTGTGTGTGTGTGTGTGTGTGTGTGTGTGTGTGTGTGTGTGTGTGTGTGTGTGTGTGTGTGTGTGTGTGTGTGTGTGTGTGTGTGTGTGTGTGTGTGTGTGTGTGTGTGTGTGTGTGTGTGTGTGTGTGTGTGTGTGTGATGTGTGCGTGCGTGCGTGCGTGTGCGTGAGTGAGAGAGAGAGAGAGAGAGAGTAGGTGTTTGACTCATAGGCCTAGTTTAACCGACTACATTAGTTACACTTCCAATGGAGGTCAAGTGGGCCAAGCACCTCATGACAAGAGGAAAAGTGTAAGGCTGCATCCAGGGTCCCCTGTGTCAAGTCAGTCCATCTGTCAGAAGCCTTCCAGGCATTATAGTGTCTAAATATAAAACAAACTATATGTGATTTGACCCTGTTAGTTACTGTGGTCTAAAACAGAGTGACAGTTTTTGTCATTACAGTTTTATTACAAGATAATAACACTTTCTTAATTTACATGCACAGTCATCGAGCTACAGTTTTAGTTTAATATTTAATTTTTTATGCCACTGCACCACTTTTCCATTGTTTTTCATAGCAATGGAAACATGCACTACTAGACAGACACATTTTACCACTGTGTATTGCATCTTTTGCAGTTTCTTGCACGGTACGAAAAAAATGTATCTCTATACCTTGCTTTGTTCATTCTACTACACTGCATCTCATGCTGTTAAATACAAAAACACTTTTCGTGTGAATGCCCCCTAAATATGTGTTTCAGAGTACATATGACACAATGCATATACAAATAATCAGTACAGACCAGTAGCATACCATGCTTGTGTTGCATCCATTGCAAGTCAATTCTGTAAACTTACAACAGTGAGTCAAATTGCAGTCAGATTAATGTGTACACATTCTGGATGAAGCCAATCGCGTAAATGGGACTGTGAAGTTGCAGTCACATCGATGAAATGTCTGTGACCATTTTAGCCAATACAAAATATGCATGTGGAAATATTTCATCATCATGTGAAGTTGCAAATCTCCGTGGATTCCTGTTGAAATGACTGGATTTTGAAATTACGTGAAAAATCACTGAAAAATTATACATGTGAGAACACCTTTAGTCCAATTTTTCAAAAACTGAATTTGTATGATTTCATTTAGAGAAGAGGTCCATTCTTATCAAGAACCATAACTATAAAGATGACTATAACGTTAAGTATATTTTCGTCCATGTCAACACACAATAATATTCTGTTTATTCTAATGGCGCACTTCAGTTATGTCGTGTTCCGACTGAAATGCTCAAATTCTTTAAAGTCAGGTGGATTCTGTTTGGTTGTTAATAGTTTATCATTTATCAGCAAAAAAAAACATGTTTCCAATGATATGGTTCCTCTGTGTTGTTTTCATTGTGGTGCGGACCTCCTATTCTCATTGAATTAGAGTGATTATTAAAACTTTATAGTGTCAGTTATTGTTATATCCATCATCGTCAGTGAAAACATTCCTTAAAGCATTTACAGTATGACTGAAATCAAATATTGCATGTTAACATGCTTATTTTAACAAAACAAATAAGCACTTTTCGTATTTTACTTCTTACAACTGCCACTAAAGGTTTTTTCTTTATCGTCTTACATTCTGATAATAGTGGTGTAACAAAAGATTTTAAAGAATAACGAGGCATTTTGTACATCTGCTGACTGTACAAAACAAAGTTTCAAAGAACATCCTGTACACTCATTTGTGCAAAATAGACTGCGATGAGCTGCTTTGTGTAAAAATAAGTATCATGGCGTTGTTTTCCACAGTGCAGCCAAATGCACAGATGCAAAGAGCCTTAAGGAACGACTGAATGCGGTCATAAGGAACTGATCAAAGCATCAAAAGAACTTCCCTTCAATTTTATGAATATTGCACACAGCGGAGAGATGCCCTTACAGCTATTTCATCACACAATTAACGACTCTCTATGATTTACAGCGCTGTTAAAGCGAGGTGTACAATCCACATAAACGCCATGTGTACGTTTGCCATATGCGTATTTGCCGGGCCTTAATCAGCTAAGTTGATGTTCTGCTCTAAATATTCCAAGGATTTTCTCGCAGATGTGTGTGTGTCACATTAATTTGAAGTGAGCGCTGGGCTCCATTGAACGCTGACTTACAAAGTGAATAAAACATTCGTATGTGCGGTTAATTTGCGGAAGCTGGCTCATGCAGTTTTGCTCCTCTGATCGGAGTGTATTTAGAGAACAGCGAACGCCTGGGACTCAGAATGTCACTGTGCTGCGAGCATCCCTGCGGTACCCAACAGGATCTGTTCTCAGATCAGCCACAGGCCAGAGCTGGAGTGGGTAGATAAATGCGGATCACATTATTAGTGTGCGGAGTGAAAACAGTGATTAGGCCTTCCGCAGACTATGCAGGGAATTTAAATGAGTGAAGTGCTTTGATATGTACCCGTTTAAATTACAGTTTTTAGCGCGGTGATGCTCTGTTGTGTTTGTAATGGAGGCTGCTGTTGTCAGTGTCTCATTGATTGCTTGTTTTGCAGAGACTCTTATGGACAGCAGGTGGGCTACTACAGAGCTGGCGTGGACCACCTATCCAGAAAGCGGGGTGAGTTATAGCTGTTTCCTGTTTGTAATTGTCCAAAAGGGTGGATATCAATCAACCCATTCATTGACGAGACAAATTAAAGGTGGCCATTAACAAGAACGATCACTCACAACCTCTCTGTTTGCAAGCAGCAGTTTATTTTACACTCGTGACTGGTGAAGAAATTAACCACAGCGAGTCTGACCTTAAGCCTGACACCCCCACCCAAATCCACTCGCTCCCGTAGTATGATTTGTCTTTGGAATGTGCATGCGAAGTCAGTCAATGGAAATGATGGGTTGCCATGGCAACAATTTTAAGCAGCTCAGCCCTTTCTGCAGGCTGCCGCTCGATGTCTGGCATCTCAAAAGCCATGCATCATCATAAGTAATGTGTTCCTTCACACCTGGAGATAAACACATGCTACCCCTCGCTGCGATGCCTCTTAATTGTGTTGTGAGAAGTTCAGGCAACCCAAATGTCACCTTTGAGAAAGCATTTCTATTTACCCTAACCACCAACATGAATTTAATTGAGCATTTGAGTCGTTCGTTATTCCTACTTCCATTTAGTGCTGCTTTGAGACACAACTTAAAGGTATTGTCTTAGTGATGATCCATAGATCCAGAGCATTTTAGGATGTTTAGGTTTTGTGTGACACTGTCCTAACAAGATGTGGTTGCAACACTTTTCCAATGATAATTTGTCAGTCCATAGTAAAGAAGAAATTGCGGCATGATTTCAAAGTCATTCTGAAAATATGTAATGTTATATACAGGTCAGTGATGAAGAATGTCTTTATACCATTTTCAAGAACATTTGTAATCTTATGACTCTAAAATTGGCATGTGCCATGTGGAATACATGTGAGTGTACAAGTAATTTAAGGCAAAAAGGTAAACCTTTTTGTATTTACAAATATGAATTATTAATTCAGATGTAATTTTTTTGAGAGTCGCACCATTTGACATTTTATAACCAAAACCTTTCATTAAAAATCTGACTTTTGAAGAAACTCATTGACATTGACATACATTTTTGAAGGTCCTTTCCATGATATAATTCTTCATTTTATGTTGATTTTATTTTTCTGTATGTTTCTGCGTGTTGATTGCACAACATGATTTTCTTCTTTTTTATATTAAAAAAAGCTGTGAAGCAGTTTTTTTTCCCTAAGGAATAATAATACAAGATTATGTCAAACAACTTAAAAAGGTTCTCTTTTCAAGAAAATTCATGTATTGAATTGATTGAATGAATGATTGATTGATTGTTCATTATGTCAGGAGAGTTGCATCATCCTGACATGTTTGACTTAAATAATATCAAAATAAATGTATGGTCATGAAAATAAATTTGTGGTCAAAAAGCATGGTCACCATAAAAATATGCATTCAATCATTGAACTGCATTTATTTTTGCACAAATGAATAGATCCAGACACACACAAAAAGTGCAATGTCACTGACATATACAATTATGTGGAGAAATATGACCTGTCCTGTCATGGCCACAGCTTACTGAGAGAAAAACACAAGTTATCAGTGAAGATTTTATAATATATGGCTTTATTGCACCTGGTCGGGACACTGTTACATTCTTTAGATATAAAAACTTTATATAAAGAAAGATTTCACTACACAAAGAAGTGAGGAAGGTCACAATTTACAGCATCACTGGATCCCATGGTTTGCTAGTTTCATTGGAATCAAACAATTTAATAAGAATTTTTTTAATTGAACAATTAATTTCAAGAAATCATTGTGCAGTCAGTGACAGTATTTTATGCCCTTCTCAGTGGGAGGAAGTGAGTGGATATGATGACCACTTGAGCCCCATCAGGACATACCAGGTCTGTAATGTACTGGAGCCCAATCAGAACAACTGGCTCCGGACAGACTTCATCCCCCGTCGAGGAGTACTTAGAGTCTATGTGGAGCTCAAGTTCTCAGTGCGGGACTGTAGTAGTATTCCCAATATTCCCGGGTCCTGTAAGGAGACCTTTAATCTGTTCTATTATGAATCGGATGGAGACATGGCCACAGCAAGCAGCCCACCATGGAGGGAGAACCCCTACGTAAAGGTCAGCCGGAATGATGACTTCTTTTAATTTAAGACTTTACATGATGATACATTTTACAATGTTGTGGTGAATTGTGCTGTCTTAACTATTTAATTGGGAATATATATATATTTTTTAAAGAGACTGTCATCATTTACTCATGTTGTTCCAAACCTGTTTGACTTTTTTCTTCTATTTAACACAAAATAATATTATATCAGTGTATGTTTGTCTGTTTAATGAGCGTCAGTGGTATAAGATGTTGTCACGTTTTTATGGGTGAAATCCAGTCATTTTAATAGCAAATAATACAAATAGAAATTTCGCAAGAGGGCAAAAGATTTTGCACAGATTTCGCAAACAGGTTCAAGTTGGTCATGTTGATTTGTTGTGCTGACCAACGGAAAGCTGCTTAACTTCTGTGGTTCATACCTTGCTTCGCTATTGACGATAGACAATGGACTAATGAAATTTCACCAAAATTTCACTAATGTGACCTTTAGAATGACTTGTGGCCCTGTCATGCACATTGCGCTGGGCGCGGCGATGCAAGTGTTCTTTGCTAGTTTCAGCCCGACACAGTTATTTTCACGTCCTGCACCACGTTGTTTAAATAGCAAGTGCATTTGTGCCGATTTGTGCGCTCATGTGCATGCTGGTCTGGAAACGAGGTGCGTTCAGGCGAATTATTGGCGCGTTGCTATTTTGAGGCAGCTGAAATAGACTGCACCATTGACCAACTAAAACCTGGTCTAAAGTCAATTGTGCGGTATTTATTTATTTATTTGTTATTTAAAGAGCGCGCTAGTAATATGCCGCTATAGGCGGGTCCACAACGCGCATATACTCTATTTATTACACACACAGGGACACGCAGTAGCACACAAACATGCCAAATATTAAAAGATTACAATGTAAAATATTGTAATTGTGTAGGCTACATATAAATATAAAAATGCCTACTTGTTAGGGCTGTGCAAATTATCAAATTTGTGATTAGTAGTAAATGCAAGCTATGCAATATCTCGTTCAGTATGCCAATGTATCGCCTGCGATAACGAACGTGATATTGCATAGCTTGTCAGTGAACTACGGCTCTGTATAATAAATGGCGCTTCATTTGAAAGCACGTGATGGAGATTTACTACTAATCACATAACCGGCTTTACTGACAAGATGCGCATGATACACGAATTTGATTATTTGCACAGCCCTACTACATGTCATAATGGATAGTCATTGCATGTATCAGAATTAGGCTACCTATTTGCTCACGCACGAGTCACTCTGTTTCCTCTGTGGAGACGCGTTCAGTCTTTGCGCTTGCAAATTCCGCCGTGTAAATAATCCGCCATGTTGCGAGCACAACTGCATCTTAAAGGGAATGGGAGATGATACTCTGATTGGTTTATTGCATGGTATGCCCAAAACACACCCATTACTCATTAAGAGAATAGGGACAACTCTTTTAGACCATGCGCCAGGCGTGCCGACCATTTTTCCCGTCGTTAATCTAGCAAAAGTGGATTCGGACCAGGCGCTTAGATCGTTAAAATAGGGCCCTTGCTGAGTAAATGATGACATAATTACAGAGATAAAGGTTCACAGTCCATATAAAGGTTATCCTTACACTCGGTGATTGGACAAAAATGTCTTATGTTCTCTATTGTCTTTTGTCCCAGGTGGACACCATAGCCCCTGACGAGAGCTTCTCATTGCTGGAGTCCGGAATCGTGAACACCAAAGTACGGAGCTTCGGTCCTGTTTCCAAAGCTGGCTTCTACCTGGCCTTCCAGGACCTGGGCGCCTGCATGTCCCTCATCTCGGCCAGGGTTTTCTTTAAAAAGTGCTCCACCACCATTGCCAACTTCGCTGTCTTCCCTGAGACGGCCACTGGTGCCGAGGCCACCTCTCTGGTCATCGCCGCCGGAGCCTGTGTGCCAAACGCCATAGAGGAATCGGTCCCTCTAAAGCTGTACTGTAACGGAGATGGAGAATGGATGGTTCCCGTGGGAGCGTGCACCTGCATGCCGGGCTTTGAGCCGGCCAAGAAAGATACTCAGTGCCAGGGTAAGTGTTTGGCTTTTAAAGCGGATTCTGGTTAAAGCTTTTGAGTGTTTGCTGGCAGATGCTACGATACGGATTATAAAATTTGTCTGAAGCAATGCAAAGGTTACTTGCAGGTCAGAGCAGTTTTATATCCTTTTTTATGCAGTCACTGGCAAAGCTAATTTTTTTGCACACACATATCTCACACTGAATAACATAACTACATTTTTCACAATAAGTAGCTTCTTCTTGACATTCAAAGAATTTATCTGGTAAGTTTTTTTCATAATGGGAACTAATTTTACATTTAGTGGATTGCTATTTTTGTTAAAAATTAGTTTGTATTAATGCATGGCTCCAAATATATTAAAATTTTTCATGTTTCTGTTAGTAAATTTGTAGAGACATGACAGTGTAACGTATCTTAAACATGTTCAATTGTATATGTGGTAAACGATTGGAGTAATTCAGCTTTGCCATCACTGGAATCAATTACATTTTAAAATATAGTAAAATAGAAAACAGCTTAAAATAAAATTTCACAATTTTACTATTTTTGCTGATTTTTTATCAAATAAATGCAATATCAATAAGAATTATAGACTTTGTTTTAAAAAAAACTTTTCAGCCTCAAACCTTTGAATTACAGTTTATATTTTATAAAATCTACACCACAACAATAATATGAAAAGAAAAGATAGCATTTTTAGTTTAAAAAAACATTATTTTCAGCGTTAATTAATTACAGGTTTGCAGATTTGTCCACACAAAAGTCAGCTCACAACACACATATACAATTACATGAATAGTTCTCCCAAAATTAATATTTATAATAAATGTAAATGGGAATCTTTTTGTGAGTAGACATATTGACTGCTTTTATAAAACTTTAATGGTGCTTCTTTTGTTCACTTACATTAAATGAATAGCCAACACATTTTCCTTTGGTACACGTAGTGTTAAAATACTTTTATCTAATTGGATTTCTCTTTGCATTCTGGGGTTAAAGGCCAAAACGGCTAATAGGATTTTTAGGTGAATATGAAAAGGCCAGAATTTAGGAGCTCAACAAGACTAGTATCGCCTGCCAGTCCAAAATCTGGAGTCTCGAGCAGTGAGAACAATGAGAGGATTCGCCCGTACTGATCCACAGTCTCCCCGCAGACCTTATCTGGGCTCAGCACAGAATAGAGAGAGTCTCGGTAATGGGTGGAGGACTGCAGTTGTGTCAGAGAACAAAGCTGCCAACAACGGCAGCCCACAGCTTCCACTGACACATCTGATAGGGTCCTAGCAGAGTGATATACCAGAGAAGGATAGTTCTGCAGAAGGCGAGACCAATTCTCCGATGCGAGTCTGGGAGTGTAATGGGGAAAATTAAAAGATAGACTACAGAGAGAGCGGGGGAGGAGAGAGAGGGAGTGTGAACGAATGATGAGGTGGGCTCCGAGTAATAAAACGTGAATTGGACGGGCCTCCTGGTCTGTTTTCTGGGAAGGAACTGGTGGACAGAGGGGAACTTCCTTTGAGATTGCCAGTATGTGGCGGCTCATTTGTTTCCATCTGGTTGTTCAAGGTTAAGAGCTTGCCTTAAAGGACTGATAAATGACTCTCCCGGGCCGCGCTATACAGCCGTCAGATGCACCGTGGCCAATGGAGAGTGCGTCTAATTTCCTTTATCACCTTTCAGCTTTAATCCGCAGGCCCACTGACACACACACACACACACACACACACATACAGAAAGGAAACAGCCAAGCCCAGGTAACATTTATCTGTCAGGTTGGGCATGGTCTCACTCTCACTCTCTCTCTCTCTCTCTCTCTCTCTCTCTCTCTCTCAAAGCTCTTCCCGTCTCATTCTCGAGCTAGGTCTGAATGCGTAACGCCACGCGTGTTAAGGCTGAGAGCAGAGGCCACTCGCTCGGATTTTCCACTGTCTTATTACACTAGCCATGAAGTGATATGTGTCATGGGAGGAATACTGAAGATGATTTTTTTCCTGTATTTGCTATAAATCACCTGCGGTGTCACATGCAGGACACATCTCTCGGCATGGTCCCCATTAACTGCAGTGTTTTGTGTGGAGATACGGGTGTGGTGGAGTGTTTACAGGAAAAATAGAAAGCAGCCGATTCCTCAGCCAGACTGTTACATCAGCCATTTTCTTCCAAATGAAAAGGACTGACTTTAGTACATCATTACAGCACAGTTGTCCTCAATGGTGCAGTTAGAAAACTAACTTTATCTGAGCTTAGGTGATTCATTCTTGGTATAAATGCTTTGATTTATATTCGTAAGTGTGTCAGTTTTGCGATGGAATATATTTTATTCGCAGCTGGTTCATGACCCAGATTTTACTTTGGATATGAAGTGGTGACACAATACTGAAAAAGTGTTATCCTTAAAAGAATATTCCAGGTTTAATACAAGTTAAGCTCAACTGATAATGTTAATTACTACAAGAAATAATTTTATCATCCCTCTCATTACCTCCATCAAAAAGAGAGAAAAAAGAACATTTGTGGTGCGACACTCACAATAGAAGCCAATTTTTGGAGGATTTAAAAGCAAGGCAAGTCACCTTAATCTGTTTATACAACACAGAAGCAGCTTCACGGTATAATAAACAGGAAACTTATAGAATCAATGATTCAAACTTCATCATATATGAGACAAATCCAAATTCTACTTGAAACATCTCTAAAAAGACAAGTAGTGTCATTATTCAGCTCCCAATCTGTTCAGTGTTGATTTAAGCAGAAACGTGACACTTATAATATAAAAACACATTAATTCTTCTGCTAAAACATGAGTATATTATGTGCTTTTTTACAGCCGTTTTAGTGTTTCAGGCATTATCTTGTCATGGCAATGATGTTTCTGTAAGGCATTTACAATGGAAGTGAATGGGACCATTTTACAGGATTCTGAAGCAGAAAAGTGAAGTTTATAAAATAAAAACACTTTAATTATTCTGTTAAAACTTGAGTATTATTTGAGCTGTAAAGCTTTTTTTTGGGGGGGGGGGGGGTATTGTGTTATCATGCCAATGGACTGAATTTTCACTCTAAGAAACACTGGATTTAAAACCACTCAATTTGGGTTGTTTTAGCCCAGCGGCTGGGTAAATAGAGGACAGGACACATTAGGCTAACCTTACCCAGCAAGTTGGGTTTTTTATTCAACCCAGCATTATTAGTTGATTTTACCCAATTATGTTTACAATAATATTAAAATATATGCATATTGCATTAAAAATATGCATTAGACCCAGCCAGGGTAACACAAAAACGACCCAATTTACCCCAACAATTACCCAGGCTCAACCCAGCATTTGGGTTGAACTAAATAAGCCAACACCTAAAAATAATCCCCCCAAAAATGACCCAGGCTTAACCAGTGTTTTGATCCTTTAGTGTTGCATAGTAAAATCATGTTAACACACAGACTGTTCATCTTTTAGCTATACTTTTGACTAGCCCCAATCACTTCCATTGTGTTTTATTGTAACCAAGATGTTTTCTCTCTCTCTCTCTCTCTTTTGAAAGAAAAGGAGGGATAATATATATATATATATATATATATATTGTTAACCAACATGCCACAAATGCTGAGATTTTCACTTGTATTGAACCTATAATATTCCATTAAGGATCTATTTCTATTTGGATTTGTTTATGTAACCAAATGTATTTAGGTTGACAGTGATGTTCAGTAATATTTTTGACTAAACATGAATTAAATTAGAAGCATGTTGTAGAAAACTACATGTTGTAACACACACTTTTCTCTATGACCCTTTAGGGTGCACCCCAGGGACCTTCAAATCCAAGCAGGGCGAGGGTTCTTGTATGCCATGCCCTTCCAACAGCCGGGCCAGCTCTAGGGCGTCCAGCATTTGCCCTTGTCAAAGCGGCTACTATCGCGCTGACAGCGACCCCCCTGACGCGGCCTGCACTAGTAAGTGATGATCATCAGTAGCACTTGTCAAATTAACATAGCTCCCACATTGTGCTAATTATATGTTTAAAAGGTCTGTCCTGTGCATTCGGCCCGTTTGATGTGGCGACTAATGACACAGGAAAGCGTGTTGATAAAAAGGTCATGATCGCTAATGTAAGCCTGTCGGTTCTCAGCATCTAGCACATAAAAGATGCGATTACAACCTGTTAGCTTCAGCGCCATTGAATCTTGACACATGGATTTAATTGGAAATATCACATGAATTCACACATTTATGCAATGTGTTGCAAAATCCCCTTGTTGGTGAGCTTTTCTTTTCAGTGGTGGTCTTTTGAACGTTTTCAGGAAGCCTGGATGTTGTTTGTTATTTATGAATTTAAAAAACAGAATTGTGCTGGAGGTAAGCACAAACAAAGGGGAAAAAAATATTTATTCCTTTTCAATAATTGTAACCAAAGCTTCCAGTTCCTTAGGCGGTTTTGCTTTGAAAATCCAGCCTCTGGATTTAATTAGTTAACATAATGATTCACTGAGCAAGATTTGTTGGATTTGACCCTGACAAGTTAACTATGGAGTGCATTGTAAATTAGACATTTTTGAAACAAATATGCAATAATAATTAGATAATTTTCCCAATGACAGCCTGACTTTAAAGCTCCAGATTTTTTATTAGACTTGGAATATTATGTAGTGATCTACAAAATGGTATTTTTTATACCTGACTAAACATATACCGTAGGGTATGTGCAGAAAATAGTTTGCTCCAGGACATCATATTTGGCCTGTTAAATTATACATGTTTCACGAGTATGACCGTTGTCTTCCTAGCTGTTCCCTCGGCTCCATTAAACGTGATCTCCAGCGTGAATGAGACTTCAGTGTCACTGGAGTGGTCCGAGCCACGGGATTTGGGCGGGAGAGGTGACGTGGTGTATAACGTGGTGTGTAAGAAGTGCCTGCACGATGGCGGGTCCTGTGCGCGGTGTGACGATAACGTGGAGGTGTCGCCACGGCGGCTGGGTCTGGCCGAGAGGCAGGCGGCAGTGAGGAATCTACAGGCTCACACCCATTACAGCTTTGAGATCCAGGCTGTCAATGGGGTGTCCCCCAAGAGCCCATCGACCCCGCAATATGCCACTGTCAATATCACCACCAATCAAGCAGGTGAGAAATTCATTTTCAATTCTCTAATAAACCAGTAAAACACAGGAGACTGTTTAAACTGCACCAAACAGGTAAAACCACAGTAAAGCACAGGCTCAAATGGCTTATCTTTTTTACAAAACATTGGCACAAGGGTCAATGACCAATAACAGTGTCCTCATATAGAAAATGAGAAGTCTTTTAAAAATCTAAGAAATGTACTCTTTGAAATCATGTAGGTTTCATATGGTTTTGAAAATTAAATGTAATGATGTAAAAGTACAAATTTAAAAACAAAAACCATATACATTGAATATGTTTTTAGTGTGTATATATATATATATATATATATATATATATAATGATCAAAATAATTATAAACAAATATTTTATGTTGAATTTTTCTGTTTATGCACAAAGTGATCAGAATACACTTTTCCTATATTGCATAATTGTATTCATTTGCGTATCCATTTTCTCTTCAGTTTTAAGTTCAGATTTTTATTTTTATTTTGTATTTGCATTTAGAATTTTATTTCCCAGCTGTCCATTCTATCAGAACTGACTAGAGACCCTTTATGGGTCCCGACCCCCCAGTAAAGAGTCACGGCCTTAAATAATCCTGATGTTATTCTAATAAAGTTATTCTGCTTTTTCTCTCTCCATCTCTGGACACCTCCAGCTCCATCAGCGGTCCCCACCGTCCACTTAATGCGGGCCACTGCTGGCACTCTCAGCCTCTCCTGGCTGCCCCCAGAGCGGCCCAATGGCGTGATCCTGGATTATGAGATCAAGTACCAGGAGAGGGTGAGGAACTGCTGTGCATCAAAATCACCCCTGACTGAAGAACTATTGAACCCCAGCCAGATGACATTAACACCAGGCACCCAGCATGGGTTTAACTGGCTTGAGCTCAAAGTAACTCTGGCTCGTCTCAAAGTGGAGTACAATGGAACAACAGATGGCCACTGGTCAAAACCCAATGGCTAATTCCAAAAAGAGTGTAGCTTAATTCGTCTATAGGATTTACTTGCAGCCGTGTGTTTGGTTGACAGTTTTAGTCCAGGGTTGTCTTCTCAAATACTTTTGATCCACTAATTGCAGTGAAAACTGTTAACTAAACATTCACTCTAAGCATTCAATGACTCAAGAGTCTAGTTTCAGTCTTTTAATCTCTACGTGTTTTTGTTTCTCAGGGTGAGTCGTTCTCGCACACCGTCACTGCACAGCACACTTCTGCCAAAGTGGAGGGTTTAAAAGCTGGCTCGGTGTACGCCGTGCAGGTACGTGCTCGGACCGTAGCCGGTTATGGACGCTATAGCAGCCCGGTGGACTTCAGTACAAGTCTGTATGGTAGGAACATAAACGTTTTCTTTCTTTTGCATCTGTTACAAAGATACTGAGTGGCTAAGTGCATTGTTTATATGCCATGTAAACCTACCCATAGGAAAAAATAATCACAAATGAGATCTCTGTAATATGCGAATTGTTTATCCTTCGGTTAAATCTCCTGCACCATAGATATTTCTCCTGAGAAAAAGATCCCAGAAACGTTGCATGTGTCTAAGTCAAAGATTTCATTATGAATTGAAACATTTTGCATCAGGTTCTTTCAAGGCTGTATGATCTGATGCCATCCATATTCATTTATTAACTCTTACCTTGTCAAAAGCAATAGTCTATTTTTATTCTTCCTGATAGATTTTAAAAGAAACATCACATATGAAGTGCCGTTGTGCATATTTTATAATTACTGGTATTCTAAATGTATCTAAATTCATCTGACAGATGACCCAGAGCGGTCAGTACAGGACCTGTTGCCGCTCATTGTGGGCTCTGCCTCGGCTGGATTTGTGGTCATCCTTGCCATGGTGGTCATCGCTGTTGTCTGCCTTAAGTAAGTATTATTAATGAAAACCCAGACACGACTTAAAGAAGATGGTTATGTCATCATTTACCCACCCTCATGTTGTTCAAAACTATATGATATTCTTTCTTCTGTGGACCACAAAATAAGACATTTTGAAAAAAACATACTTTTTAACATCATTGCTTTAGACATTGACTGTCATTGTATGGGCGATATTGGTTAAAACATTCTTCAAAATAAAAGTCAGCGTGAATCCATCTTACTTTCATAATGGGGTTTGAAACAGGGTATTTAATGAGGAAACTTGTAGGCAAAGGTGCATGGTAAAGCAAAACATGTGCTAAATGTAATATAATGTATATAATTAGTGGGGATGTGCATCTCCATAACTGAGTCCGATGCGATATGTATCTCAATGCATAGTCAATGATACAATACATACGAAGAAGGTACCAATACGATGTGATGCGATACGATTTACCCCTATTATGATGCAGTGAGATTCGATTTCGATTCGATTCAACACAAGGCGATTCAGTGCAATACGATGCAATGGAAAAAAATATGATGCTATGCAATTCAATATGGTACATAATACATATATTTTGCTTTTATTTCTTTGGTTCAGACAACAAATAATAAATTAACTTAAATTCCTTAAGTGACTGACTTCTGACTTCTAATGCTTCGGTCTCCGACGTGTTGTGATATGTCATATTCACGTAGCAGCAGTAGTGATGAGACAATGCGCTTGAGAAACAGTTTAGAGAGGAGAAATCAATCTACATATAAAATATTGGTCACAAAATAATACATAATAAAAGTATAGCGCATCATTTAATAATTATATACAAATAAATGGGTTATTACCGATGCGAATATGTTAGAAATGATGCATCGCAATACAAATGCCAACTAGTATCTGATGCACAATTTTTTTAATTGATGCATTGCATCATTAACTTTTATGCCAATGCACCGATGCGAATCAGTAAATCTTACCATCCCTAATATTTACGAATTTTGTGTACTGAGGAATTATTTAGGTGCCAATGTTTGGCGAATATTAGCAGGGCAAAATCCAGCCATTTACCCTTTTTACAGACTGTGATGACTATGACGATTTACGATTCTGAGCACCCTGGAAATGTGAAAAAGTTCATTACTGTAGGAATCCATGTGATCAGGAATTTTGCTGAGAGTGAAAGATTTCCCCATGCAGATTTTGCAACATATTCAAGTTGGTCACATAGATTCCACCAGACTTACTAACCACAGGCTTCTTGGTTTGGAAGTGTGCATGAATTGCTACATTATTGACAACAGACAATGGACCTTTTTGGCTAACAAAATTTCCCAGAAATTTCGCTAATATGACCACGCCTTTAGACCGGGAACTTGTAGTAAGAAAGTAAACAGGGTCCATTTAGATTTCATGTTGATTTAGCAAAGAGCTATTTGTATTGTTTATAGTTTGAATGCCTCAGTACGTGGTGTCAAACAAACTCAATAGCCCAACAGTAAAATTAGATCAGATAAAGACTGGAAAACAGACTTCAAAGTGCGTCTGACTTCCGATATGTATGAGACTCTCACAAGATGCTCATTTGAGGCCACTTCGCCCAGATCCGAGCAAAGACTGGGACATTGCCAATCACTCCAGAGACGGCAGACTGCCACTGTGTCTATTTGACACATTCTTCTTGACTGTGACCGCCTTGTTGTGCCAAAGCGTCTCCTCCTCTCTGCTTCAAGCTCTTTCTTCTCTCTCATTCATGCCCTCTGCGCTAGTATCCTAATGTGTTCTGTGCGTGTGTGTGTGTGTGTGTGTGCGTGCGCTGAAGCGTCATTCTTTTCCTTCTGACATTTAAATTGGAGATGAGATGCTAATTAGCAGCAGGCGTCATTGTTAGCACAGGTCAAGAGACAAAAGGAATCCCACAGATGGTGAATTCCAATAGGCCCCTTTGCTCCCGTTCCCTTTCAAACACGCTTCTTATGCAGAGTTAGCGAAACAAAAAGATCTTAATGAGAAGGCCGAGATTTAAATACACTGTTCACTGTCTTAAGATACTTGATACAGGCATGAACCCATCACAGATTAGCATGTACAAACCCGATTCCAAAAAAGTTGGGACACTGTACAAATTGTGAATAAAAACAGAATGCAATGATGTGGAAGTTTCAAATTTCAATATTTTATTCAGAATACAACATAGATGACATATCAAATGTTTAAACTGAGAAAATGTATCATTTTAAGGAAAAATAAGTTGATTTTAAATTTCATGGCATCAACACATCTCAAAAAAGTTGGGACAAGGCCATGTTTACCACTGTGTGGCATCCCCTCTTCTTTTTATAACAGTCTGCAAACGTCTGGGGACTGAGGAGACAAGTTGCTCAAGTTTAGGAATAGGAATGTTGTCCCATTCTTGTCTAATACAGGCTTCTAGTTGCTCAACTGTCTTAGGTCTTCTTTGTCGCATCTTCCTCTTTATGATGCGCCAAATGTTTTCTATGGGTGAAAGATCTGGACTGCAGGCTGGCCATTTCAGTACCCGGATCCTTCTTCTACGCAGCCATGATGTTGTAATTGATGCAGTATGTGGTCTGGCATTGTCATGTTGGAAAATGCAAGGTCTTCCCTGAAAGAGACGACGTCTGGATGGGAGCATATGTTGTTCTAGAACTTGGATATACCTTTCAGCATTGATGGTGCCTTTCCAGATGTGTAAGCTGCCCATGCCACACGCACTCATGCAACCCCATACCATCAGAGATGCAGGCTTCTGAACTGAGCGCTGATAACAACTTGGGTTGTCCTTGTCCTCTTTAGTCCGAATGACATGGCGTCCCAGTTTTCCAAAAAGAACTTCAAATTTTGATTCGTCTGACCACAGAACAGTTTTCCACTTTGCCACAGTCCATTTTAAATGAGCCTTGGCCCAGAGAAAACGCCTGCGCTTCTGGATCATGTTTAGATATGGCTTCTTTTTTGACCTATAGAGTTTTAGCCGGCAACGGCGAATGGCACGGTGGATTGTGTTCACCAACAATGTTTTCTGGAAGTATTCCTGAGCCCATGTTGTGATTTCCATTACAGTAGCATTCCTGTATGTGATGCAGTGCCGTCTAAGGGCCCGAAGATCACGGGCATCCAGTATGGTTTTCCGGCCTTGACCCTTACGCACAGAGATTGTTCCAGATTCTCTGAATCTTTGGATGATATTATGCACTGTAGATGATGATAACTTCAAACTCTTTGCAATTTTTCTCTGAGAAACTCCTTTCTGATATTGCTCCACTATTTTTCGCCGCAGCATTGGGGGAATTGGTGATCCTCTTCCCATCTTGACTTCTGAGAGACACTGCCACTCTGAGAGGCTCTTTTTATACCCAATCATGTTGCCAATTGACCTAATAAGTTGCAAATTGGTCCTCCAGCTGTTCCTTATATGTACATTTAACTTTTTCGGCCTCTTATTGCTACCTGTCCCAACTTTTTTGGAATGTGTAGCTCTCATGAAATCCCAAATGAGCCAATATTTGGCATGACATTTCAAAATGTCTCACTTTCAACATTTGATATGTTATCTATATTCTATTGTGAATAAAATATAAGTTTATGAGATTTGTAAATTATTGCATTCCTTTTTTATTCACAATTTGTACAGTGTCCCAACTTTTTTGGAATCAGGTTTGTATGTTCTTGGGCTTGGTTATTTGTTCCTCGCTTAAGGCTCAACCTATGTTATGATTTGGTGTTAATTGACTTACTGTTTTTGGAGTACATCCTAGAATCGTGTAATTCTGGTTTGAAGCGCCAACAAGATCTTTCGTGCTGCTTGTTGTGGTGACACAACTTTTAATCTTGCATGTACCGTATTACAATTAGGCAGAATGGCGAGAAATCGTAGGCATTTAGAAAGCGCATTACCTGTGTAAGTTTAGATTGATAAAACTAGCTTGTCGTGCAATTTGAGGGACGTAATTGATGATTGAAGCATATGAAATACCTAAAGCACTCAAATGTTCTCTTTCACAAAATGCCCCAGTTACATTTTTTTGTGCCTGTAGTGTGTAAATCCAGTCTTAAGCCAGACTCTCAGTGTGTGTATAATCTGGTTACAGACGGCAGCGTACTGGCTCTGAGCTGGAGTATACTGAAAAATTGCAGCAGTACGGTGAGTATATCTGCACTGTTTGCCAAAAACATATTTCTTGCTGTACATATTTCTTGCTGTGATGAGAGAAAATTTGTGAAAATGATGCAGTGATATAGCATATAAAAAAATAAAAATAAATAAAATGATAGACTCAGAGCCATCGCCTTAAAGGTGATGATCCAACACATTGTATTGTGACTTATGTGAGGTCAACCTATATCAATTTCCACTTATACACTGTTAAAATTTTCATAATTTTAATAATGAAAAAATTAAACAATAAAAGTCTGATAATTTGTTCAATGTAATTATATACAGTTGTAAAATAATGGAACATAATTTTACTGTAAATATTTGGTTTTGGATGTAAAAAAGTATGTATTTCCATATAATTTAATGTCAAAATATACATCTGTATTTAACAAGAATGCAACAGAAAATTTAGAAGAGTTTCTGGTAGTAAAAAATAGTTACCTTGTCATTCATAATGAAAAACAATAGTAAGTCCCTAATTGTATTGGCACATTGGGCTGTATTATGTATTCCCAAAAATATTTAGGGCATTTTTACAGTGTACCTGGCCTATTTAAACTAATACATAATAATACAAATTACAAAAAGAATGTACTGAAAAACATTCTTTGTCTTTTGGTTTTAGTATCCCCCGGTGTAAAAGTTTACATTGACCCTTTTACATATGAAGACCCGAACGAGGCTGTTCATGAGTTTGCCCGAGAGATTGACATCTCATGTGTGAAGATAGAGGAAGTCA
This sequence comes from Ptychobarbus kaznakovi, assembly GCA_027422405.1. Taxonomy (NCBI): domain Eukaryota; kingdom Metazoa; phylum Chordata; class Actinopteri; order Cypriniformes; family Cyprinidae; genus Ptychobarbus; species Ptychobarbus kaznakovi. The sequence continues at coordinate 24,375,652 of CM049805.1, read as the reverse complement.
TTGGAGCAGGTAAACCACATTTCTCAGTATTAAAAACAGGCCTTTCTGATTAATGAAGAATATACATTAACCGGTATTAACCTGATATCTAATTTTACATAAACCTATACAATATTACATTTTGCTGGAATTCTCTAACTGTATTTTCAGGCATGCCTTGGAGCAGTGGTTTTAAACTGGTTTTGCTTCAAGAACCAGATTTTACATGACAGAGTACCAATTATTTATCATTAACAAAGTGTCTTTAAAACCAAGCATTGCTATTTATGAATATTACCATGATCTGCATTGGTCTAACAATATAAAAAATCATACACCACCATTCATAAGAGTATTTAAGGCTATGTTTACTCAATTAAAATGAATGTAAAAATACTAATATATATATATATATATATATATTTTTTTATACCTTTTATGCAAAACTAAATTTTCAGCAGCCTTCAGTGTCAGATGAGTTCTGAAGGATCATTCTAGCATGCTGATTTGATGCTCAAGAAACATGTGTTATTATTATCAGTGTTGAAAACAGCTGCTTAATAACTCTATAATTAGTTGCATTCTATCATTTACATTCAGTGTTTCTGTCCTTTATGTCCATAACTCCTGTAAGAAAAGATGTGCAACCTACCAGTTAAGAACCACTGCCTCGGAGGAAATATTTTAAAATATTTATTTATAATTGTTTATAATACACCATGTTCTTGGGAGATAAAGTAAAGAGTGTATTCTGTAACTAACCGTATGCATGCTGCTTGCTGCCTTTAACCTATGTTTTTATTATTATTTATTTATCTATCCCTGTTCTTGTGTTTGGCCACTCCCATGTTTTACGATCTGAATCAATTCCCTCCACTTCATTTCAAACTTTCACATCCAGAGTCCAGGCCCAAAACCCCCACAACCCTTAAATTCCTGTCTCCTCCCTCTCCACAACGTGTCCCTAAACTCCTATCTCACCCTCTCTCTCCATCCGTCCCTTGCCTTTTCAAACCCTAAACTGCTGCCATCCATTCTTTTCTCTCGTTCGCACTTTCCTTGGTTTTCAGCGGTGCATCATTTCTTCCCTCGAATGATTTTTTGATCCTGGGCTCAAACCAATAATCCTCCCTCTCCCTCACGCCCCCACCCCACTCCCTCTCTCCTCTTCCTCGTTTCCATTAATTCAGGAGAGTTCGGAGAGGTGTGTCGAGGCCGACTCAAGCAGCCTGGCCGAAAGGAAACGACTGTGGCCATCAAGACGCTGAAGGCGGGCTACACGGAGAGCCAAAGACGAGACTTCCTTAGCGAGGCCAGCATCATGGGCCAGTTTGACCATCCCAATGTCATCCACTTGGAGGGCGTTCTGACCAGGAGTTGCCCGGTGCTTATTGTTACGGAGTTCATGGAGAACGGAGCGCTCGACTCATTCCTAAGAGTAAGACTGAGATCATATTTAATGCCAATCTGCTTTATTGCATTAGTCCGATAGTTGACTTGCTTTAGTCCGGACCAAATAGAATGTTTTTTTTTGGGGGGGGGTTTGGTGCGGTTCGCTTTCACACTGCAATTTTTGCAAGTGAACCAGAAATTGTAAACAAAACTACACGTGTGCCAAGGTCATCCATTCATTGGACAGAAATTCTCAAGCAGGGAAAACAGGAAGTGCATCTAAATCTATAGATATAAAATACTTAAAGCATATCAAAATGTTAGTTTAAACATTTAACCTAGATAAATGTGCGCTAGGCATATCCAATCGTTTATGCAGAGAGTGGAAGCTGAAGCGCTTCAGGACATCAGTGGAAACAAATTAAATACTCTGTAATTGTTGCTCATAAAGGTAAGAATAATGCATCGTTCGGAACTGTAAAGGGTCTATTTTTAACTGTGTGCACTCACAATATCAAGAAAATGTTGTGCTTTTCTAAAATAAAGAAAACTAATAGGATGCGCTTGCCGTCCCAGTCTTGAACAGGAGCGCTTCACAAAAATAAACCGGAGCTCAGTGAATTTTTTTCTTACAGACATGATGAATATATCTATAGAAAGCTTTGAAATACTACTAAACTAAATAATTCATATCCAAAACAAAAACTATTTCATTATAATCCGTAAAGATGCATTTCTTTCTAAAGAAGCGTCCAATGAGGAGATGGCGAGTCAGGATTTTTAACTTCATCTTTGTGACTCTGTCTCAGAAAACACTAGTTTATTAATAAATAATTCAAATATCTCCTTACTATTTTCCCCAGACACATTCATTGTAACGTTTGCTGGGGCTTTACGGCAAGCTTTAGCCTATTTAGTACGCTCATGTCACGTTGCTTTGGGCGCTATGATCACGAAAACTCATTTAAACTCGTTTTAAAACAAGTGATTAAAGCGATTTAAATGCAAACAACAGCAATCTTTTAAAAAAGACAATCAAATGTATGGAATACACTGATTCATGTCACGTCTTTACAGCACATGCTTTGGTAATAGCAAGAATAGTATTTAAAATAAAAACTATGAAACCCGTCTCTTCTCACTTTTAATTGTTTTAATTGTTGTTAATTGTGCTGTGTCTGGTCTTTTCACTGTAATTCATTTAAACTTGCGTTTTGTGATGCTATATAAAAAACAAGTGATTAAAGCGATTTAAATGCAAACAACAGCACTATATGCGTGAGCTGTGTGTTTCTGAGCTTGCTTTCTGCAATTGGGTCGGATCGAGGCCGGTTCATATTGACACCTTAAACGGACCGTACTAGAGTTATTTTTGAACCGAACCGAGACCACCTCTTCAGCTGGGTCTCGGTTCGGTTGTTTGGTGCGCACCAGAGTTTGTTTTTATCGAACCAAACAAGACAGGTGTGAATACACCCTTAGACATCATTAGTGTGACCCGGCTAAGTTATCCAGGTTAACGTGTTTCTAACCCTGTTAAATTTGCCCACTGGTACATTTGACAAAAAAATTGGCTAATTCTTAAAAAGGTTATCATTATTGTCCAATTATTCATCACGATGCATAATACACTTTCTTCTGGAGCTAATAAAGTCCACAATCAAATTTGCACTGCTTAACTAAAACTGGAATAAAAGACAATCAAATGTATGGAATACACTGATTACACTGAATACACACATTCACAGAGGTCTTTACAGCACATGCATGCTAAACTGGTAATAGTAACAAGAATAGTATTTAAAATAAAAACTATGAAATATGAATATTAATAAAAGACATACAAGTCGATCATAAAAAATAAACTTTAAAGCTTGTTTTAAACCATGTATTATGTTACAATTCTGGGTATGATCATTATGTTTACGTAACTGGATTCAATAAAATTCACACAAAAAAGAAATCACACTTTGAAAAACAAAACAAACAAAAGAAATCAGGTAAAAACTAAATATTTAATATTAACAGTTCTCACACAAGTAAACAAGAAAACACATGATTTTCAAAACTGTATTTAACAACTGTATTTAAATATTTTTTTTTAAACAAATGTGAATTTTCTTAACAGTATTTTAAATATTTGATTTGATAAAAAATTTGGGTCACACTTTATTTTAGGGTCCAATTCTTGCTATTAACAAAGCATTAGCTACAACATTTTTTCTCGATAAACTCCGAATTTGCTGCTTGTTAATAGTTAGTAAGATAGTTGTAAAGTGTAGTTGTTGGGTAGGACTAGGTATGCAGAATATAGTCATGCAGAATATGTGCTTTATAATTACTAATAAACAGCCAATATGTTAATAAGAGGCATTTTAACTATTTAATAGTGAGAATTGGTTCTTTTACTAAATTATTACCAAAGTTTGTTTGTGTGCTTTCCTGAAACTAAAACAGTAGAGGATGGTGCTAGCAATGCAAAGATTGATTCTTGGTGAAACTCACATGCATGAACTGATAGTTTAGAGCTAGTAGTTGAGAAACATAATAAAATGCTTATTTGTTTTTGTTTTTTTCCTGTGCACCTGCCTTTAATCATGAAATTAACATGAACATTGTAATAGAAATTTGATATGCATGTTCCACAACATCTCAGAGAGTTGAAACTTTGCAGGCATGTTCATGACCCTAAATGAGAAATACACATTTAAAAAAATAATAATAATAATCCTAGGTTTACAAGTGTTTCTGACAACTCAAGAGTCAAGACTGACCCAGGACATAATATATACCTGCATCTCAGTCAAACTCATCAAATCAGTAGTACTGCATCTAGTTTAATATTCATCTCTTACAGAGTTGAAATCAATTGTGATATTCACTCTCTATCGCTAAATTCTCTCCTTGTACCTGTCCATGGTGCCATTATTGCTGTGAGTGATTCAAAATGACAAATTTCGCTGGGAACAGTTTCGGCTGAAAAGCACAAGTGTCCACTGCTATGCATAAAATAGACCACTTTAGCTTTGACATTTAATTAAAAATGAAAAAAAGTTTATCTTACTTCTTTATATTAAATGGAGAGAACGTTGTAGTTTTTCTCACCTCAAACCATCCCACAATCTGTCTTTGAGACTATTCTACACAAATTCAAAGCGTTTAAAACAGCACCCCATTTAAACTGCTAGCAACGCAATGTGACGAACTAGAACACTCCCATTATAATGAAAGAAACTGTTGAGTCGTGTTGCATCGCTCGCTTGCGGTCTAGATGGGGTGTTAAAATACATAAATCACATATTAAATCAAGTGCCATTGCAATAAAAATGCTGCAGTGCATACATTAAAAAGAATGAAAGAAAAAGACCCAGCGTTTAAAAAAAAAATATGCAGCTTTTGAAAAATATTAAGGGCTACGCCTTTCCTTAGCCTGGTGCTAAGAAAGAAATGCTTGGCTTCATAATCTTTCATCAAAATGTAATAACTCTTTCAATCAATTTCTGATGGACAAAATCAAGTTTCACTGAATATTCTGTTTCAATCTGAAGCACGTCACATTACTTTACATAACTTAGATAGCAAAACTTCCCTTGGCCATAACTTCTTTTGCGCTGACAGGGGAATTTGAGAACCCCTCAGCATTAAACAGTTATTCGTGGTGCTTTAGACAGAACCTTGCTTCACCTTTAACTTGTGTCAACATCTGGGATTTCAAAACCTTAAAAATACCATATTAATCTTGTGAGACCTTGCATAATCCCTCAGTTTCTACAGTAAACAGTTTGCACTCCAGAACCTTAACCAACCCATACAGACAGTCGATGCAGAAAACTGAGAGCTTAGCCATCCAGAAGTGGGTTGTTCTTGCTCTGTCTGACCACCAAGCAGATGACACAACTTAAAGCCCACCCAACCAGTCCCTCATCCCCCGACATCTTCCTACGGCACAGCTTGTACTCACACAAAGTCCAGCCAGGGACACAAGCGCACTCATTTCCACGCATACACACAAACACGCTTCTAAAAATATCTATAAGAACAAGCTTTGGCATGATTCATCTTCAACTTTAGAAGAAACAAAAAGCATCAACATCAAAATCTCGTACCAGAATGTTTATCGTCACTGGAGCCAAACCAAGTGAGAATGGCTACAGACGTGGTGTCCTGTTGCTTGGAGGCTTAGCGTGAACCATGTGCTATTTGTGAACAGTAGACTTGTGAATTTCCCCTTAGAGGTTTCTCTAACACCAGAACTTGGGCTGTAGCATTACTTTTTTATGTGGACATAAAACGTTAATAAAAGACAAGATCTCTCTTATGCTCACCAAGGCTGCATTTATTTGATCAAACATACAGTGAAAATATCAAATAATATGAATAAAAAATAGTTTTAATTTTATTTAAATATATGTTAAAATGTAATTCATTCCTGTGATATAAAGCTAAATTTCCAGCATCGTTACTCCAGTCTTCAGTATCACACGATCATTAAGAAATAATTCTAATATGCTGGTTTAATGCTCAAGAAAAAATTATATTTATATATAATATTATATTCAAACGAGCAGCATTTATTTGAAATGGAAATCTTTTATAACATAAATGTCCCTTTTGATCAGTTTAATATGCTCTGTCTCAATAAAAATATTAAATTATTTCCAAAGTATTGAATGCATTGGTTTGGTATTAATTTTTAAATGTCTATTAGGCACTGTATAAACTAGATTGCATGTGAACCTGTATTCAATGTAGTCGGGATCATATTTTCTAATTTATGCCAAAATGCAGTGGAGATTTATTTGATGCACAGCCATTGACGGTATAGCAAATGGAGTCGCTGATAAGCCCATTTATTTTGCTGTCCCAACTCTGTACGATAATATGGTCATTTGCATTTTATTATTAGAATTTTGCATTGTTTTATTCCTGCTCTGATCCTATCCAGACAGACTAGCAGCCCAGCAGAGAACCACAACTTCAGAGTTTCTCTATTCAGAATATGAAAATGAAAACATGTGGCTTTGATATTCTATGTGAAGTGTGTAATTGAATTACGCTTTCAAATATTCAGTGCTATAGCAAAGGAAATGTCTCCATAAGGATTAGCTTTGTGGAGATCCTGATACTCTGAAGAAGATTACGAGCTGCTGCGAGTAGAATTAGTCCAGCGGCTCTGTCAGAGTCAGGCTGATTAGAACGAGGAGAACTGGTGTAGTGTCGTGTTTACATCTGTTAATGCCACTCTCCCTCTTCTATTGTACTGTTCCCTCTCAGCTGAACGACGGCAGGTTTACCGTAACGCAGCTGGTTGGCATGTTGAGGGGGATCGCAGCTGGCATGAAGTATCTGTCCGACATGAACTATGTCCACCGTGACCTGGCTGCCCGCAACGTGCTCGTCAACAGCAACCTGGTGTGCAAAGTGTCCGATTTTGGCCTCTCTCGCTTTTTGGATGATAACTCGTCGGACCCCACCTACACCAGCTCATTGGTGAGTTTGGTTAAGGTCACGCATGTTTGCTCTTTTTATATAATAATACAAACGCAATAGTGAAATATCCTTGTTCTAATAAATCCTACAATCCCCACTAAGCCATTATAGTAGCTTATCTTAAGTACTTTGTTTGTACAAACTGGTAGCCAGTACACTTAGTTATTGCCTTTATGAATAATAAAATAAATAATTATTAAAAAAATAAATATAAATAAATGTAAAATGTAATTAATTTAATTTAAAATAAATAAAAAGGATATAACTTTGGCCATTCCAGGCCATGTAAATAAATAAAAAAATAGGAAAGGATGCACCAAAACTCTGGAACAGGCGACCAGTTTTTATTAGAAATGCCTCTACACTGCATGAGTTTAAAGCAAACCTCAAAACCCGTCTCTTCTCTAGATTTTAATTCTTTTAATTTTAATTGTGCTGTGTCTGGTCTTTTCATTGCTGTAATTCGTGTTGTTTATGGTGTTAAAGTTTATGATATTTGATTTATTGTACAGCACCTTGGTCAACAATTGTTGTTTTTAGTGATGCTATATAAATAAACTTGAGTTGAGTTGAGTTGAGATGCAATTAAGAAATAATAATTTGTCATGGTCCATTTTATTAACTATTATTAATATGCTATTATACATATATACATATTACTATGTTATTATACTATTATTACAACTAACTATGTTAGCTATTTATGTTAGCATAGATAATGGGGCTATCATTTGTATTTTAATTTGTAATCATGACATCAGTTGGGCAATAACATGGTACTTTGCTTTACACCATGATATTGAATGATTAGCATATTAAAGTACCATGGTATTTACACTACATGTTATTTAAAAGGATACTAAGATACCTTGCATATGCTGTGGTATTTATGGATTTGATACATCTCCAAAACCATGTTAGCCTGGTGCTGTTTGGTATTTTTGTTAGTTTATTAACCTGAAAGACCCCATGAAATCATTTTTTATGGATTTTAGTCTTTGAGGGAATTTTCAGAGAGTATTTTATCGAAATCCAGGTGCTAGACAGAAATGTAGCAATATCTGTGCTTTACAGACACAGTGTGCATTAAGAATTGATAAGAACAGCCTTGACCATCAGAATCAGGAGTACAGATGGCATACTTGATATGTGGAAGAAGCCGTCTCTATCTCTGTCTGTTGGAAACATATGGATGTAGTCAGTACAGTACGTGATGGCTTGTTCAGTGTGTCCGACATGATAAGCTACGGATAAGGGAATTGAATGACTAGAATCCCGTATAAATCCTTTCATTTTTTTTAGCATCTACATCAACTCTTTTGGCTAAAAATGTTGAGTAAACATTTGTGTCATTACCAGCCATGCTAGTAGTCAGTGAAGATTTAGCACTAGCAAGCTCATTTAGCTCGTACTTCGCTTGGATTAGTGTATTGATTAGTCTTCCCGTTCACGTTGTCTGTTTGAGGGATAGATCAAACCGGTATTTATAGCTAGATTCCTGCCATTTTATTTTTACTGGTTTTCATCTCAGATTAATGAACCCAGCCGGGTACCCCGTGGGGAGGAAGCCGTGAGTAGGGGCCGAGTCTTAGCGCTAATTAGGCAGCTGAAGACTCAAGCCATGTCGTTGGTTTCAAAGTCTGTGTTTGAATTTAATGGCTTCTCTGTGTGTATGTGTGTAATTGCGTAGGGGGGAAAGATCCCAATCCGCTGGACCGCCCCCGAGGCCATCGCCTTCAGAAAGTTCACCTCGGCGAGTGATGTGTGGAGCTACGGGATCGTGATGTGGGAGGTTATGTCATTCGGGGAGCGGCCATACTGGGACATGAGCAATCAAGATGTATGTCAACTTTTTGTGTTACATCACAGATGAATCTCATGAAATATTGTTTAGGTGACAATTTAGTCCAAAATGACAAGAAATTGGATGTTGCATTAAAAACTGTTTAAAGTACTGTATATTGTGGCATTATTTGCATGACAATTAAGTCATATTTCTTCCCAACTTTTGATTACTCTAATGTTTTTTTATAATTCCTATAATTTTCAATGGTATTTTCATATTTATGTAGAAATTAAATTAAAAAAAAGCATTGTGTTAGTTTAATCAGCCTAAATAAAAGGTAATTCAATAAATACTACACAAAACACTAAATATTTAATATTTAAAATAAATATTATTTGTTTGCATTACAGCAATGATAATTAAATTTGTCCATGCATTTATGCATTTATGATTATTTATATAGTAAATTAATTATAATAATATATAATTGTAGATATTATATATTAATATAATGAATATATTAATTCTTATTTTTATTGATATCAATTATTCATACTTTAACCTTATTTATTAACAAAAAAACACAACTTTTATCAAATAAAAGGTAGTTTTTTTGTTGTTGTTGTAGTTGTTGTTATTCCAATAATTCAAATAAATATAATTTCCATTTATCCCAATAAATCAAGTAAATGGTAATACAGCATATACTACAACTACAAGTATGCTGAACACTTCGCATTTTGAATAATATAATATAATATGAGAATGCCTTTTTTGAATCACATAAATGAGATTTGATAATTGGTTTGTATAAAAATAATAAATATTAATGGTACTTCTTTTTTTAATGGGCCCTTCTTTTTGTGTAAGCAAATTATTATTTATTATATTCTTTTATTTTGATTATGTGGTGAAATATGTCCCAGACAAATTCCTGACAGATTTAATGAGATCCATCCTTTTACATTTAATACTAATCTCTTTTATCAAAATGTTTATTATCCATATTCAGTGCTATAGCTTCTGCTGTTTTGTCTATATTGCAGCCACAATGCTATGTGTTTTATTCTTAGATGCTCTTTTTTCAACTCTATTAGTCTTTATTGTGGCTTAACGATTGTAACATTCCAGTCATATACTGTATGCCTAATAAAACTCTGCATACTGGCGAGTTTGCCCTAATGCAAAAGGACAGTGTAATTGCTCTGTCTGTTGATGCTGTAGGTAATGAACGCGGTGGAGCAGGACTACAGGCTGCCTCCTCCCATGGACTGCCCCGCAGTGCTGCACCAGCTCATGCTGGAGTGCTGGGTGAAGGAGCGGAACATGAGGCCACGCTTCGGACAGATCGTCAGCACACTTGACAAGCTCCTCCGCAACGCCGCGAGCCTCAAAGTGCTTACCAACACACACTCAGGGTGAGCAGAACACAGGCCAGATTAGACACAGGTCAATTATGGCTTTGACTTACAGGAAAAGACGGATCTTCCTACTAGAATATAGTTTGTGAAATCCCAATTGGCAGAGTATGCGGTAAATAGTACGCTGTTACTGCTAAGCACAAAAATGTGTCATATCAGCATTGTGATATTTTAAATATAGACTCTAATGTTCAAATTTTCAGCAGATTGTACTGCTCAGGGGGTTGCTTTTTCATGAATCAGGATACATAGTTTGAAGTTTGGAAGTATATGTCATTTAGTATTTACGTGTCTCAGATGTATGAAAGCCTGTTTATAAATGAATTGTCATATAGAAATTTTTAAAATAAATACATGAAAATGAAGTCACTTTAATTTAATTTAAGTAAAAAGAAAATTTTCAAATCTAAAATGACAATTACAAGTTGAATTGCTAGATACATTCACTTTTGCACAATATAAATTATAAGAAATAAAGTCAGCTGTGATCACACTGTGTGATGTAAAGTCAATTACATGTAACTCTGAGATCGCACTGTGAGATTTAAAATGACAATTACAAGAATCAAAGAAGCAACTGTGATATGTAACATTGTAGGTTATATTCGCAATTGCGAGAGAGAAAAAAATCACAGTTGGAATAGTCACATTGTCACTAAAAAATCACATTGTGAGATTTAAAATGCCAAATACAAGTCGCAATTGAAAAATACAGGTGCATGTCAATAAATTAGAATGTCGTGGAAAAGTTCATTTATTTCAGTAATTCAACTCAAATTGTGAAACTCGTGTATTAAATAAATTCAATGCACACAGACTGAAGTAGTTTAAGTCTTTGGTTCTTTTAATTGTGATGATTTTGGCTCACATTTAACAAAAACCCACCAATTCACTATCTCAACAAATTAGAATATGGTGACATGCCAATCAGCTAATCAACTCAAAACACCTGCAAAGGTTTCCTGAGCCTTCAAAATGGTCTCTCAGTTTGGTTCACTAGGCTACACAATCATGGGGAAGACTGCTGATCTGACAGTTGTCCAGAAGACAATCATTGACACCCTTCACAAGGAGGGTAAGCCACAAACATTCATTGCCAAAGAAGCTGGCTGTTCACAGAGTGCTGTATCCAAGCATGTTAACAGAAAGTTGAGTGGAAGGAAAAAGTGTGGAAGAAAAAGATGCACAACCAACCGAGAGAACCGCAGCCTTATGAGGATTGTCAAGCAAAATCGATTCAAGAATTTGGGTGAACTTCACAAGGAATGGACTGAGGCTGGGGTCAAGGCATCAAGAGCCACCACACACAGACGTGTCAAGGAATTTGGCTACAGTTGTCGTCAGAGGCGTCTTACCTGGGCTAAGGAGAAGAAGAACTGGACTGTTGCCCAGTGGTCCAAAGTCCTCTTTTCAGATGAGAGCAAGTTTTGTATTTCATTTGGAAACCAAGGTCCTAGAGTCTGGAGGAAGGGTGGAGAAGCTCATAGCCCAAGTTGCTTGAAGTCCAGTGTTAAGTTTCCACAGTCTGTGATGATTTGGGGTGCAATGTCATCTGCTGGTGTTGGTCCATTGTGTTTTTTGAAAACCAACGTCACTGCACCCGTTTACCAAGACATTTTGGAGCACATCATGCTTCCTTCTGCTGACCAGCTTTTTAAAGATGCTGATTTCATTTTCCAGCAGGATTTGGCACCTGCCCACACTGCCAAAAGCACCAAAAGTTGGTTAAATGACCATGGTGTTGGTGTGCTTGACTGGCCAGCAAACTCACCAGACCTGAACCCCATAGAGAATATATGGGGTATTGTCAAGAGGAAAATGAGAAACAAGAGACCAAAAAATACAGATGAGCTGAAGGCCACTGTCAAAGAAACCTGGGCTTCCATACCACCTCAGCAGTGCCACAAACTGATCACCTCCATGCCACGCCGAATTGAGGCAGTAATTAAAGCAAAAGGAGCCCCTACCAAGTATTGAGTACATATACAGTAAATGAACATACTTTCCAGAAGGCCAACAATTCACTAAAAAAATTTTTTTTATTGGTCTTATGAAGTATTCTAATTTGTTGAGGTGAATTGGTGGGTTTTTGTTAAATGTGAGCCAAAATCATCACAATTAAAAGAACCAAAGACTTAAACTACTTCAGTCTGTGTGCATTGAATTTATTTAATACACAAATTTCACAATTTGAGTTGAATTACAGAAATAAATTAACTTTTCCACGACATTCTAATTTATTGAGATGCACCTGTATATTTTTGGCAATATAAGTTTTCAATTTACAAGAAAGTAACATTTTGAGATTTGAAATGCTGTTGCTCAAAACATCTATAAAATTTGCTCAAAACAAGAAAATGTGTCTCATAGTAAAAATGAGTTAAAAATGAATGAGCTCTTAGACTAAACTCAGATTGTTCAGTCTTGGAGAGAATTTTAAGAGAAGTTTTTGAGTTCCCTGACATTTGACTGATGTTTGTAAATCTAAGTACAGTTTGTGAAATTATAAGATCTCGACATAAGGGGATGTGGGATACTAGGGAGAAACGTCTGAGAAACAGGAAACTTTGCTCTTCATTCTGTCTCATTGCAGTCTAGGAGAAACAATGCAGCTATTAAAAAGAGATCTATCTTTCCTACGGGTAAAGCACAAGCCGAATTTTTTAACTGAACATGTGCAGCAAAATACCTATCCCGATAAGCTTACCCCTCCCCGCGCCTCACTATGCAAATCATTGTTTACCATGTAGGGCTTTTTCCCCCACCCAACTCCTCACGATAAGCAGTTTCAACCACATTAATTATCCAGCAAATAAATGCAATCCATAACACTGCTGAGTCTGACTTAGTCAAAATAAGCACGCTCATTTCACTTGCATTTGTAAATGTGCTGCTCCCGCCTCGAGTGCTTTGAACCACACTGTCTTGGGAACGCAGTAACGGCTGACTTACACACAGTGCAGTGCCCTTTCCTCTTCACTGGCTGCTTTGTCTGCTCGCTGGGGAAGCTGGTTAGGTTCAGACTAGGGCTAGCGGAGGTGGCGGAGAGAGCTTAATAAGGGAGATGGAGGAGATGCTAAAAGAGAGCAATGACTTTAATTAGTCAGCTAATGAGCTTTTTAATGTGCCGGCAGTGGAGCCCCATGCCTAACGGTCGAGTGTGTACGGGTGTGCGTGCGGGTACGTCCTGCCTCGGCGTGACGCGGCATGCTGATGGCCTGTGTATGATTCATTTATGTTTGCATTTGTATGCACGAGCTGCCCTGGCCAAGCTGTTGACATGCCATGATCCAATCTCCAGAGACAGCTGTGTGTCTGCGTGTGTGATTACTGTTCTCATTTGAAGGAGAGTGTACACATTTGGCCTTTTTTTATTGGAAATTGAAGGAACAGTTTACCCCAAAATGAAAATGCTGTCATCACTCCCTCTCATGTTGTTCCACACCTATATGCTGATATTTTTCACTGTTAATAAATATTAGGACATTTTTAAGAATCTTTACACAGCTCTTTTTGCACCAGAGTTGTACATCATCCAGAATTGAATTGAGAATGGCTCCAATTTAGTTTTTTAATTAAAACAGGTATTTAAGAAACAATTACATAGAGAGATGGATAGATAGATAGATGGAGGGATGGATGGATAGACAAATAGACACATATATAGATGGATGGATGGAATTATAGAGGGAAGGATGGATAGACATATGTATAGAGACAGATGGATGGAAGGAGAGACAAATATGTGTGGATGTGTTAATAAATTGCTGGCTGGCTGGATGAAGAAACATATGTGGGTGGATGAGTTGATGGATGGATGGATGGATGGATGGATGGATGGATGGATGGATGGATGGATGGATGGATGGATGGATGGATGGATGGATGGATGGATGGATGGATGGATGGATGGATGGATGGATGGATGGATGGATGGAAATACAAATATATGGATGGATGGGCAGAGAGACAAATACATGGGTGGATGAGTTAATGGATAGATGGAGATACCAATATATGGATGGATGGATGGATGGATGGATGGATGGATGGATGGATGGATGGATGGATGGATGGATGGATGGATGGATGGATGGATGGATGGAGAGATAAATATATGGATGATAGTTTAATGGATGGATGGATGGATGGATGGATGGATGGATGGATGGATGGATAGAGAGATAGTGATGGATAGATAATTGGAGGGATGGATAGATGCATGGACAGATAAACACATGTATATATATGGATGGATGGATGGAGACATAAATATATAGAGGGATGGATGGACAGATAGAGAGAGATAGATAGATAGAGATGGATATACATGGATGGATGGATGGATGGATGGATGGATGGATTATAATTAATTCTCAGTGGGGTGTGTGACCAGTTCAAATCAAATTGAAAGCGTTTTTGACATTAAAAAACCATGCATGCATAAACAACTGTATTTTGTATTTCCCTCTCTGTAGTGATCTCTGTCGAGTTGGCGGGACCCTGCCGGGCCATCAGAGGAAGAGTATAGGAGATGCACAAGACATGAAACAACAAATGAGCCAAACTCTGCCCATACGGGTTTGACTGATTAAAAAAAACACCTGCTGAGCCTCCAGGCTAGCAACAAATTCCCATTTGAAGAGTAAACCTGACTGGGACAATCCAAAAAAAGCCAATGGAAAATTACTGGAGCCGACTATTGCTTGAAGAGCCAATGGAAACCTGTATACTATTTGGGACAGTGTCGCACCCCTCCCAAGGATCCTGTGGAAAACTACGGTGTGTCCAATGGAAAACTGTATGGGCCTGACGGGCACCTGGGGAGTGCTGGGAAAACACAGCACATGTTAATTGGAATTCTGCATGATGGTGCCTCGGGCAATCATCTTTGTTCTTTCCCTCCCTTTTGTCATGGCTTTCTCGTGTTTACACTGAATTTTCATTACATGGATTAAATTGACAACGTTTCTACTTCTCAGGTTCAGTTTGCATGTGTGCATGTGTTTCTCTAATAGCAAAAAGCGATCACTCTCTTCCGGAACTGCAATCCCTTCCATTCTTTCTCTCATTTACAGAGGCCACAAACGATGAGACGGACTCGAGAATTATAAGCTAACTAATAATGTTTTAAAAATGTATTAAATGTAAGCCCGGGCTGTTTGATGTTGGCTTGGGGATATTTTGCCGCTCTTTTTTTCTCAAAGATTTGCTTCTTCTGATCTTTTCTTCATATTGAAGAAAGGACGAGAGGAGTGGAACACATGAAAGTTTCAAACTAGCCAGGATGGACTCAAACTGAAACTTGCATAAAGAGAAGAGCACATTTTGAAATAATTTTTGACTTAAAAAGCGGACTGTTACGATTCAAGAAGAGTGTTTTATTTACCTCTGTTGTATTTTGTCTTCCATGAAACACTCTTGAGAGATTTCTCCACGTGGAGGACTTCGGACTGTGATTTAAAAACTCCCGTTTCCCCTACCTGTGAGCGAGGGGGAATTGTGCTCTGTGCTGTGTGTGTGTGTGTGTGTGTGTGTGTGTGTGTGTGTGTGTGTGTGTGTGTGTGTGTGTGTGTGTGTGTGTGTGTGTGTGTGTGTGTGTGTGTGTGTGTGTGTGTGTGTGTGTGTGTGTGTGTGTGTGTGTGTGTGTGTGTGTGTGTGTGTGTGTGTGTGTGTGTGTGTGTGTGTGTGTGTGTGTGTGTGTGTGTGTGTGTGTGTGTGTGTGTGTGTACAGTATGCTAATGTGTGCTTGAGAGAGCCAGTCAAGCTCTACAGCTTTACATGCATGCCATATTCAAAACTAAAACCTATCCGAGAGGTGAGAAGACGACAGTTTGACTCGAGAGCTGTTGTTTGATGAATATTCCACTTATTTGAATTCAGTCTGTTCAAATATGCATAACTGTGTAAATAAATGCCTCATAAGAACTGAAGAGTCATCGACATGATTATAATAGCTGATTTACGAGACCCATGTCACCCACATGAAATGTTCCAAACTGCTTTATTCAGTGCATACTGCAACAAAACGCTACATTACTGGTTTTTGTTTCACACTTTATTGCACATGCTGCAAAAGGCAATAATCAAATAACAATTTCCCTTAAAATATTTCCCCTCTCATATGAAGCATTAGGAAGTCAAGTTAATTTTTGTGAATCAGTTTGTTCAGGCGATTCATATGGTTCAAAAAAGATTTGTCAAATCATATGATTCCCTGCACAAATGATTTTGGCTCTTTAATTTTTATTTTTTTTTACATTATGCATTTAAGTATTAATTATTAATATTATCAATTGATATTAAACATTATACATAATGTACAAGAATACTTTTAATAACTGTTTTAACATTATTATGATAAATATTTATAAAATAATAAATTATATATTAAATACACGTATTTAATAATAAATTATATAAATATATTTAATACATAAATTTGCTAAATTATATATTTATAAAATTATAGTTAAAATAACTATATGTTAAAGGGTTAGTTCACCCAAAAATGTGAACTAGGATGAACGAGGGCCTCCTGTAGCGAATCGATGTGTTTTTGTAAGAAATATATCCATATTTACAACGTTATAAACACGGAGCTGCATCCACCTACGACAGTTAGCAGAAGTGAAAGAAAAGTGTTTATAACATTTTAAATATGGATATTTGTCTTACAAAAATGCATCAATCCTCTAAAAGAGGCATTTATTTACCCCCTGGAGCCGTGTGAGGTACGGAAGAGCAAGGACAATTTTTAATATAACCCGATTGGATTCGTCTGAAGAAGAAAGTCATATATCACCTAGGATGGCTTGATGGTGAGTAAAACATGGGCTCATTTTCATTTTTGGGTGAACTAACCCTTTAATATTGCAATTGTGTGTGTGTGTGTGTGTGTGTGTGTGTGTGTGTGTGTGTGTGTGTGTGTGTGTGTGTGTGTGTGTGTGTGTGTGTGTGTGTGTGTGTGTGTGTGTGTGTGTGTGTGTGTGTGTGTGTGTGTGTGTGTGTGTGTGTGTGTGTGTGTGTGTGTGTGTGTGTGTGTGTGTGTGTGTGTGTGTGTGTGTGTGTGTGTGTGTGTGTGTGTGTGTGTGCAACAATTCAAAGGTTGAATATAATATCTACTTTTTGCAACTTTTTGTTAGTGGCTCTTTCAAAAAAGTATCTTGACTGTAGTTTAACTATTTTACATTTTGAGTCACTTGTAGTTTGACAAGCTAACTTCAAGATTCCTCAATACTGCCAACATAGCGCCATTCCATGCGTGCATCGACGTCCAACATCCAATTATCCACAAGTTTGCCTGATATATAATAAAGTATAATCCCCTGAATCACCAGCGCTTATTTCTTTACGAGCAGACTTGGAAGGCGGTTTGTCAGTCTGATCAGAGCTTCTCTATCTCTTGTGTATCTCCCTGATTTCCCTCTGCGCCGAAGCTCTGCATTCCCCACGCTGCACAAAAGCACGTTTGATCTTTCCAATTACGCCGGCCGCTCTGTGCAAGCCTGCAGATCGGAGAGAACAGCTTGGCAGCAGAATTGGTTGCACATCAGGCTCTTTTACTGGCGGAGTTATTCGCCCAGAGGTTCAGATTCACGTATCTGCCTTTGCTGCTGGCTCATCAGGAGAAAGGGACTGTTTGGGCTAAAAGTGCAGTAATAATCTCAAAGCGTGAACTCTCATTAAGATGGTGGAGGGTGTTGTGTGTGGGAGGTTGTGTGTTTGTGTTTATGTGTGTGTGTATCTGTGAAAGAGGAAGGGAGAGTGTTAGTGTGGGTGGTGGAAATACAGTAGCTTTGTTCCAAAACCTAGTGAGCTGCCTTACTGTTTACTGCCTACATAAGCATCCTGACAGTAATAAAACATCATAAGTGCCCACAGCAGAACACTACATAGGCAGCATTTCTACATATGCTACAAAAAAAATGTACCTTTCATAGGAGCCTCAATTTTCCTCTAATGTAATTGTTTGTATGTTTTTTGGTGTTTTTGCATTTATTTTAATTGGAGAGTAGCTAGACAGGAAGCGAAGTGGGGGAGAGAGAGGGGAATGGGATCAGGAAAGATCCGCAAACAGGACTCAAAATCGGGATGCCCAAAGTGCAATGGCGCTATATGTCGGCACGCTACCCACAAGGCTATTGGTGCCATATTGGTTGTATGTTAGCATGTTGCTAAGCTAATCATCTTGAAAGGCATAACCTCACAAGAAATTATGATACTTTCTACCTAGGCAGCAACTCTATATAATCTGAAAAACAAAAAGCATTCACACAGGAGCCTCAATTGTCCTCTAATTTTAATTGTTGTATGCTAGCATGTTACTAAGCTAAACACACTGTAAGTCATAAACCTCAAAAGAGATTTTATGGTACTCTCTGTAACTCTATATATGCTGCAAAACAAACAGCATTCACGCAAGAGACTCAATTTTTCTCAAATTTGAATAGTTGCATGTTGCTTAGCCAAATATCGTGAAAGTCAAAACCCTACAAGTGACCGCCACTACAGCAGCAACTGTATATGCTGCAAACAAGCAGAATGTCACACAGAACCTTGATTCATGGATTTTAAATGTTGCATGTTAGCATGTTGCTAATCTAAACAGCTAAACATTCTCTGAAAGTCATAACCTCACAAGTGACCACTACAATATACGCTCTACATAGGCCTAATTTTTTTATGGTTTGCAAAGCTAAACACCCTGGAAGTCATAACCTCACAAGAGGTTGTTATGTACTAATAGCCCACCATGGAGAAGTCTGAGTTTTATGTTAATTTTAATGGTATGTTAGCATGTTGCTAAGCTAAAAACCCTTAAAGTCATAGCCACACAAGTGATGATTACAATACATTCTATATAGGCAGCAACTCTACATATGCTACAAACATATAGCATTCCACACAAGGTCGCCATGATTTTGCCAAGTGCAACATGTTCCTGGATCAACATCTTTGGCGGGCATTGTGCTTTCATACTGGCAGCATTTGTCGCACGCAGCTGAACCGCGGCTTGTACTGCAATACAGACGAGTATCGTCGTATTTTCCAGCGTTCTTCTCCGAACACTGTGCCATGTGCTTTGATGTATGATATGGCCAGCATACTCTGTTATGCAACCGTGTCCCCCTCCACTCTGTTCCACACACATATGTAAATAACGTTATTATATATAGGTAGTTTACACGATAAAGCTAAGTTTTCAAGATGTGTATAATAAACAATTGCTGACCCTGTCAGGAAAAATTGGTTCAAATAGGCCTCTTGGCTCTAGAAAATAGAAATTTCTCTAATGCACTGTAGCCATGTGTTTTATGTATACTGTTGTTTTTTGTATTAAAGTGCATCTATTGTATTGCTTGTTTAGTAATTATCGATGTGAATTGATGTGAGACACACGCTGTGAGATCTAAGACAAATTTTGGAAAGAATTCCTACTGTAAAGTGTAATTGGATTTAATAATTGAATTGAAAAAGTAACATTAAAGCTATCAATTGCCTCTAGTTCTATTAATTTAACAGACCTTTGAAGTTTGGGCAAAAACTTGTGGAAGTGATGTATTTTCGTGCATTTTATTTTATCATATGGTGATTGTGAAACGCGAAACACATCACTTATGACCAAATTATGACCAATGCAAGAACAATGCACTGTATCTTTAATACAGCGTAAGCGGCGCAGCAAAAATAGACTCGCGCCAAAATTATCGCACCACTGCCGCTCCCGCACTGCTCTTGCTATGGGCTGCCACACCGCCTCTGCGTACAGTGTGAATGCTGTACAGTGTGAATGTCCATCTGTTAACATGGGCACCGAAAAAAATACGCTCTGCTTATACATGCAGTGTGAAACCGGCGTCAATTTTATTTTCAGATTTTAATGGAACATGTTAGCAAAATGCTAAGCTAAACCCCAAAAGTCATAACTTGCAGGTGACCATTACAATACACTCATGTTGCAAATTTAGATATGGTGCAAACAAATAACATTCCACATAGGAGTCTCAGTTTTTCTCAGATGTTAACAGTTTTATGTTAGCATGTTTCTAAGCTCTTATTCAGTTAAATGTTAAAATGTTACTAACATGTAGCTTCAGCTGGTTGGCGAGTAGCTGGTTTTAGCTGGTCTCCCAGCCTAGCTGAGCTGGTCATGGCTGGTATTCAGCTGGTTGGTCAGCTGGTCTCCCAACCTGACCAGCTAAAGAAGTGGTCAAAATGGCTGTCAAACCAGCCTGCATGATCAACCAACCAGCTTAGGCTGTTGTTTTTTTTAGCCCAGGGAGGAGCCTTGATTTCTTCTGATTTTAATGGTTGCATGTTAGTAGTTTGCTAAGCTAAACACCCTGAAAGTCATAAGCCCATGACTTTCAAGTGACCACTACAATACATTCTACATAGGCAGCAACAAATAACATTTCACAATGTTGCTAAATGTAGCTTCAGCTGGTTGGCGAGTAGCTGGTTTTAGCTGGTCTCCCAGCCTAGCTGAGCTGGTCATGGCTGGTATTCAGCTGCTTTTAGAGGTTTTATGTTAGTAAGTTGCTAAGCTAAGCACTCTGAAAGCCATAACCTCACATGTGACCTCTTCTTTTTGTCATAACCCATTTTTTAATTAAGCATGTTATGGGTGTAATTTTAAATTACTCTGAAATATTATTAAATACTTTTCAGTATTCACTGAAGCAAGTTTATTTATAATCTAAATTATAATTTCATCCTATTGGATTTATTTTTCACTGTGCTTCTTGAAGTGCATTCTGGGATTGCCATCTCTGTGGAGAAAACATGTGATGCTGCTTTAGATTTTGGCCAGAATTAGATATCTAATGAGGCAGCATAATTAAGATTGGAATTAAGGTTTGGAACAGCCTTCGCATCGGGAGTGTGCCCATCATGCCTTCGAATGCTGCCTCTATAGTTTTGGAACAGTGCGTGTGAGTTTGTTTGAGGACAAGGAAGATGCAGACAGACGGCCCGAGAGTGTGTTAGCATCTGTGCTGTAGGAAAAAAAGATAGCAAATAAGAGTGAATGGTGGAGTGTAACTGTGCGCTGAAGACTCAGGGGGTTGTCAGAGACACATCACGGCATGCTGCAGAAGTTGCGTCGAACGTACAACTAACGTTCTCTTGGTGTGTCTGTAAGTGGAAGCTGTCAAGACGTGCTTGTTGACTGTCGGCTCAGGCTCGAAATTCCAATTAGATGGACATGGCAGATTCGGCATGTATACGGGATGGAAAACCGCTCGCTGTACAGTAATCGCTACAGATGCGGCAGGACGTGCTGACCTCTTTCCTTTTCCATGGGTTTTACACTGATGACAACTAGATTTTCTCGATTTTCTGAAGAAAATGTGATCAGTGCTTGCAGTGCAAAAAACAAGCTGCCATGATGCTTTGCATTTTGGGTGACTGCCAGAATGTTGCTATGCAGTTTATAAGGCATTCTGAGTCATTGTCCTCATATTGAGAACAAACCATATGAATTGAGGTATAATTCATGTCTTTAACACAAATAGTGTGGAATGAGTTACACAATGAACATGCCTATATACATATAAGCAATAATAACAGTAATGATTTTACTCCAGCATGTTCTGATAATTACAATTATGTGCACTGCTTCAGTGGCTCTGCGTAATTTTCTGTAGCATCGCACCTCTCTTCATGGATTAGATGATCTTTCTTAGAGACCGTTCTGCCCCATTGATTTCCTCCCACATACACACGGGAGCAACACTGTGACACCATCACAGCATCTACTGACATTCATGCTCCTTCACAAGTGTTTATCCAGCGTCTACATGACAAGAGAGTGTAGAAACAGGCGGAGGTGTAGATATAAATGCACTGTTGGTTTGTACTTGTTTATTTAATAACCAGACACAAGAATTACATGGTTGTTATCTGCCACCCATGTAAAGGAAACTACATAGAGGAAATACGTGTTTGAATTGCTATTTAGGGTTTCTTGTAAAAACCAGCAGTGAAGTAATTGTATCTATTTTGTGGTTGACAAATATGACAACCTAAGCCACTTAAGTGTTTCCATCTGGCATTAAGATGCATTTCAAGTGATTCGATCACAAGTGGTCGACCGAGATTGATTACCATTTAGATGGTCTAAAACATGCATTTTCAAATGCATCAACTGTGACGGCTTTTGTTCCCTTTTAGTTCATCACACTCTACATAGCTTTTGTGAGAGCGCAGTGTGTGGCATACAAATATGATTAAATGAATGATGTCATCAAGCTGCTTACGAGTGAGCGGGAAAGCAACCAAAAGTAAAGGACACAAATGACAATGCTGATTTTGCAACAACATAGTGAGGTTTGAATATTGTTATTGTGCTCTTTCTCAAAATTAGTGCTGTCAAAATTAGCACGTTAACGCAGGAGAATCATTTTTCCAGTTTAACAGCATTTAATACAGAGTTCTGGCATGAAACTCTAGTTGGCGCAGTCCAATAGGTCTAACTCAATCTGACCATCATTATCACATGGCACAGCTGATTGGTTCTCTCCTGTATCGGTAGCCAATGAGCTCTCTGCTCAAAATTCAAATATATGACTAGTGCTTGCTGTAGCAGTTCGCAGCGTGCTTCAGAACAGCAAAATCAACGTCTAAGATAAGTGAATGCTCTTCTAATCCATATCACTGTGTGTATTGCATGGTCTGCCTAATTTAATAAAAAAAATGAGCAACCATAATCAAGTTTAAACTAAAATTTAATGTTAGCAGTCTGCATTGTATGCAGGAGCAAATTATTAAGCATATTAGCAGCATCTAAATGCAATTAGCAGCTAAATGCTAAATGCATCTGTGTTTATACAGCTAGAGCATATGTAATCGCTGAAGACACGCCGATAGTAACAGACATCAAACAGGTTCAATGAAATAAGCATTCTTGTGTATCCATTTTAAAGGGGGTTCGCCATATACACCGGCGTTATCTCAATGTTCACGTTCGTTATTTCTAAGGTCGATGTTTTCATTGTGATGAGTGTGTGGTGTATTTCTGCAGTGCACAGTGTCAGATAGATGCACACGCTTATCGCGGTTATATCAATTACAGTGTTGCGGGAGAAGGGAAATAAGAGTTATTGCTGATGATCACTATCTACAGCTGGTGTAGACCCAGTAGAAGTGAAATGCATCATGGGTATTGTAGTTCAGAGAAATGTTGTTCATGTGACGTGTGCTCTCGTTTTTCTGCGTAGTTCTGTCCTGTCCTGATTTACATTTCACTACTGATTATATCCTGTATAATTGAGTATGTGACGAATAAAAGAACCTTGAACCTTGAACCTCAGACCTGCCCTGATTGGGCTGTCATCAGTTGTTTCACCGCGGAGCAGATGTACTGTAAACAAAAATGACTCCTAAACGATTGAGGTGTTTTGTTGTTGGATGTAATAATGAACATAGCAGTAGTCATTTTCACCTCATTTACTTCCATAATGCAATGTATTTCTGTGATACAGAATATTTAATGGGGGAAAATGTAGGGTAGGACTAACTTAAATCCATCAACAATTTATTTGATTGCAAAAAGTGGAAACTCATAAACAGTCTCACGTGAATGTAAGTTTTTAGTCGATTGTGGTGGACGACACCCCTCTTGAAACTGGCATCAACATTTGAGGAAGATTTTCGTTCAAGTTCATCCTCAAGAACATCTTGCTATACTACTCATTGTTTCTTAAAAAATCTTTATTTTGTAATATTACCGTAACCTTAATCGCATTAACATTAACAGTCATTGAATTACTGAGCAAGATTTTTTTTTTTTAAGTTCTCCTAAATTACAACACTTGTTACACATAATTTATAAATGGCTTTTTTGGCAATAACAATATAGCTGCTGCTTAACATTATTTTACCTGCCCACACACCCTTGATGACATCAGCTATAAAGAAAAGTAGTTTGAGAGGCGAAGCCTTCATTTTGATGAAAGAATGCAAAGACAAACATCTTAACAATCTTTAGAGTTACATGCACCACAGAATCATAACAATAAAACCAGGAATGTGTGTGAAGAATAAAAACAACATGATTTTGATTGATTCTGATCATGATTGATTCCGCGTGACGAGGCTTTCCATAAGATTTCAGAAAACACAGATAACGCTCTTTTATGAACCTGTGCATTCCCCACGTGAGGTCTCAACTTTTTGTCAAACACTCCTCAAACTATTAGTGTGAACATCAAGCTCACCTAAACCTGTAATGTTTGAGTCTTCGGGGCACAGGGGGAGCTGACCTGAGACCAGCCTTTAAAGGCACATTTAATGCCTGTCATTTATATTTATAGGGCACTTTGACTTAAACACCTAGTGAAGCGCTGCAGCCTTTCACTGCCCGCCTGAATGACTGAGTGACTTTCACCTTAGAAGGGCGACATCCCCCAGTATGGACTTTTGAGTGCTAGCAGAGGGGCTTTCAGGGGCCAGATAAAGACTTTCTTACCACACTACAGCTCAGTCGCATTTTGGAAAGCACAAAGCACAGATTAGAGTCCCTCTGTTTGCCGATGGGATTGCGGAGGTTCGGGACCCCCCAATGGTGTTCCTGCCAGCAAAGCCAGATTGTAAATCAGAGGAGAGAGGCAAAGAGAAGCAAGAATAAAGAACCAGCTGGAAGCTCATGCATTATCCTTGACGTCAACATACAGTAAGGACATAGGCCTGTGGAAAGCACAGAGGGTTCTTTTCAGAGGCCTAACAGGCACGCCAGGTCTCAGCGACCTGCTGAGGAGACCACCCTGCTCAATTCGTATCGACTTTGAGAAAGTGAAGTGGCCCTCAGGACATCGGTGGAAAACCCTTAGAAAATCTGCAACACATCCCTTTGAGTTTCCCTCCTCCGCTCGCTGCATTTTTCCTCCATTTCTCTTGTTCCTTATATTTTCCATCCGAGCTGCAACTGACATTTGCCACTTGAGTCATCCAGACAGAGATGGACCAGATACTCCCTTTCTATGAAGTCATGCCAATGACCCTTGTCCCTCCCCCAACTTCCATTTGTGCTCCTATCCTCGCCTTCAGCAGAGATATTAATAGCATCCGCTCCTGCCTTAGTTTGTTTTCCGGCAGTTGCAAGAATGGTCTATAATACAGTACGCTGTGATATATGAATGCTGTGTATGGGCTCTGTTCCAAAATATTTGGGCTGCACTTACAGGCAGCATCCTAAACGTCATAGAACCTCATATGTATAACTTAACTTAATTTGGGATTCTTATCTTATCTTACAAAATCGTATCTTTTCTCTAGTTAGAAAATCTTAAACGGCATTATCAAGTTCGACAATCCACTCTCAGGTCTGTTACCAAGCAACCAACACTGCATGAGCTGCTGATGAGGTAAACAAAAGCTACTTCACTTAGAAAATAGCCTTTTGCAACAAAAAAAACATAAGGCAGTAACTTGCACTACAACAGTAATGCTCCGTGATGCTTTTATTGGTCTCCATAATGCTGGTTGCAGTACCTGTGCTAACTGTAATAATCATGTTGCGCAGCAGTCTGTAATTACTTATAAGTGTTTTGTCGTCAAAATATAACACCTTCAGAGTCCTCCTAGAGTCTTTCTATCATTAAACATCTCCATTCTTCATTTTCAATTATTAATAAATGTAATGTCATTGTTGGAATGTGCAACTCTAAGCGTTTTTCCATTAGCTTTTTAAATAATTTTGAAGTAAGGACAGCTGTGGGGTTGTCCTAAAGTTAAGACAGTTTTTAGGGTTTTTTGTCAAGTTAGGAGGTTTCTGTAATACTACCTTCCTATCTGTAGTTAAGATAGGATTACACACTTAGGAAATGCTGTTATGTAATAGCTTTTGTCCTAAATGTGGTCCTAACTGAAATTATCATGGTTACCTAACAGATATGATAAGATTTTAAAGATAGGCTCTTTCTGTAATATGCAACCTAGTCTCCACAGGAACAAATGTTAATACTGAGTAAAAAATAGAGACTGAATTAACTAGACAAAAATGTTTCGAATAATACAAAGAATAAAATTGAGCTGAGGCTCAAGCTGTGTTGTTAATGGCGGCCACAACAATATCAAGAAACTGAAGGAATTCCTGGAAAATAGGGCTGCACGATTATGACAAAAATCATAATTGTCAATTTAGATACGGGAAGAAGGAGTCCCTTTAATGATAAATAAACAAAACAATGAAATTGCACACAAAACACAAACTAAAACTAGCCTGGTCCTCTCTCGTCTTCCATTGTCATCCTCATTTAACCCTTCCGCTTTATTATTTACGATCACCGGCCTCGCTCCGTTCACGGCTCTCGGCCCCGCCCCAGTCACATTTCGATTACATTGATGGTGTTTGTTTGTACCATTGTTTGAAGCAATCGCATGCCATATTTTTAGATGAAAATAAACCAGCTGAAAACACTAACTGAAAAACTTCAGTATTAAGCCTCAAATGTGAACTATACATTGGATTGGTTTCCAAAAATATGCATGGTATTATAATGCTATACTAAAACTAAAATTAAAACAATGGAAAAACCCTTAAGATAACTTGTAGAAAGAAAAGAAAACATCTTAAGCACACAGAAGAACATAAGTGGATTTTCAACGATTAATTGCTGCTTTGAACGATTGTGTAATTGTGGCATCTGTGATTGCAATTGCGATTAGAAATTTGATTAATTGTGCAGCCCTACTGGAAATTACTTGTTTTGGTCACCAGCAATTCCAAAAAGAATGTTCATATCATATGTATTGCATTCTCTGCCAAAGACTGGTGAGAGAAAATGATCATTGCTTGCAGTACTTGTTAAAATACTCCCCAAAGAAGGAATATGAGTGCAATTATAATTTTGTGGACAAAAAGCCCTCCAAACTTCACAGCGCTTCAGAGCTATATGTAGGAAATAAATGCCCACCTGTTATCTATGTAGTTCACCTCGAGCCGCTATGTCATCTACCCACTCACTAAACTTTGACAGGCAAGGCACTGCCAAAAGACGATCATTGTGAAAATGTAAAAGTGTCTGCACTATGAAACATAAGCTTTTTTTAGCTATTTTCATAGGTTTTACGTTACCAGCTAGGGAAATATGCATTGACTAGAAACACCAAAGACTGAAAATGTAAAACAGTTTTCCGGTAAGAGTAAGGCGAGACTTCCACATTCAGGAAAAAGTGGATACTTTGGGTTTTAAAATGCTGCCTCCATACGCAGCTCACTAGGTTTTGAAGCACAGAATTCCATGTGCATCTGATGATGAGGCCCACCTTTAATAGCAGCATTATGCACCTGTCCACTCTAGATTCATGTACGCAACGAAGTTCGGGTCATTATAAAATTGCAGTGAAATTCCACTAAAATATAATCAAGAACGTTGGATATTTTAGAGGGCTCTGGTATACAGCAAAGATGGTGTTAAAATGAATCAGTGGCACAAATTAGTAGAGTCGACCCTAACCCAGGGTTAACTGTTTTTGAGGATGATCCAAAAAGCAATTAAGAAGCATGTGAGAGGAATGCGATGATTGATTGTTCTCCAAGGGCTGTGTTTTACAATGCCCCTGTCCTTGCCGAATGGTTGCTATAGCAACAGGAAGAAGGAGGTGGACTTTAGGAGCGGGAGAGGATGACAGATCAGTTTTGGAGAGTATTGACCCTCTGTTCTTTTCAACTTGTCTTCCATTTAAGGCTGTTGCACGGAATACTGCATTTTAATCACCCGATTTAAAATGGGATTCATGAAACGGCCGCAGCAACTGCTGAGTCATAGCTTTCATAAGACAAATGAACTTTCATATGTGAGTGGTGAATGATATATTCACCGTACAAGACGTCTGAGCTCTCACAGCTGGATTTACATGCCATTTGTGAGTCTGTTTAATGCCATTCGACCTCTCAGGGAAGTGACGTGCATTCATGCGGGCTGAAAATATCAACGCACCTGAAGTCACGAATTAAAATGTTTGAGTTGATGCAATGATGACGGCCCTGACATGCTTCGAAGTACATTAAAGTCAATTACCATGTCTATCACGCTGGCACCGGAAGCAGGTGGCGGTATGTAGATTTAAAACAATTATAGACGCAGTTAACCTTTAAAAGAATTACAGGGAACGAGGGCACTCAAATCTCCAAAGATGTCAGTGTACATATTACCTAATCTTATTCTCGAACTAATCAAAACCAATTATTTGAATTGTTGCATTTAAAGAACAATGTGGCAACGATCAGTTTAGCACTTGGCCTTATTTGTCTTAATTGGACTAGTCAATTCCGAGTACCTGTCTGTCTGTTTGATTGTTTGCTTGCTTTTAAGGCGTGAAGAGGAAGTGTACTTCAATCCCATCAGGGACGACCACCCAAACAGCAGCTGTGCTTTCTACCTCCCCAAAACTGCCACTGCCGTCTTCAAAGCGATGGGACAGATGTGCCCCGAGATTAGTTTTTGGCAGACGAAGTGTGTCTGTTCGGGCGGCTGATCACACAAGGTTGAGTACATGTATTCAGATATGAACTTGCTTTGGAGGACCAGGTGCATGATTGCAACAAATAAACTGACTGCAAATGAATTCCTATCGTCCACAAGCTGCGTCTGGCTATAACACCCAATTACATGAACTGTGTGTGTCGCCGAGAACAAAGGAGGGAGAGCGAAGGAGAGGGAGATAGGATCAGAATGGAATATTAGCCTGCCTTTTACTACACAGAACATCCACTGTACTACCTACTATTAAAATAAGACAGTGTGCATTATGGATTAATAAATACAGGTTACATTGTTGTCACATGACCTCACAGAGCACAATGTAAAATTCACATTCATTAGAGTTTTTATTAAATGGCCATGAATAAAGAAACAGGATTTTTGCTTGCATATTTGTGTCGTTACATCAGAATCAGAATGAATCAGAAATGAGCATTATTGGCCAGGTATGTTTACACATACGAGGAATTTGTTACAGTGACAGAAGCTCCACAGTGCAACAGAATGACAGCAACAGGACACAGATAACAAAAGAACAATATACAAATAGGCAATGTACAAAATAGCAAAAACACAATATACAATACAGACAATTATGTGTGTACAGGTCTGACATGTGCAAATTTGAAAATAAAAAAATTAACTGTGGTGAATAAATAATGATATCATCAAATGCATTGCATTGTGGGAGACAGATCCTAGTGCAATGTGCTTTTTGCCGAATGTAATAGGCCACTTGGTTGTTCACACCAGAAAATGTGCATGCCATGTACATACTGGATACCGCAGAAATAGAATTATGCTATTCTATTCTGACCACAGCCGAGAGAAGTTTCAAAATAGAGAAGTGTGAGGTGGGTGGGGGGGGGGTCAGTGGGTGTATAAGATGAGGAAGACGTGATGTTTGAAATGCTGGATTTAGTGGCATCTATTGTAGCGGTATTGTGATAAGCCTCAGACGCCACCAGAGGAAAGATTCATGGAGTTACGGCACTGGAAGATATAGATGTTTGTGTCAACCCTAGAACTCTCTTAAAGGAATGTTTCAGGTCAAGGTTCAATTCTATTGACAAAATGTCAGAGTAATGTTCAAAAATAATAATAAATCATTGCTTAGTTTAAACACACATTGGAATATTATGGAGTGCTCGCACAATCAGCACATGTTTGGAAATTACAATGCACAATATTTTAGTAACATATCAGTTGTCTTCAAATTTAGTGATTTTTTATTTATTATATCAGTCAGCGTCATTTATTTAGGAGTACATGCTAATTTGCTGAATTTTTGATTACCTTTGTTGTCATCTAGC
Source organism: Ptychobarbus kaznakovi (assembly GCA_027422405.1). NCBI lineage: Eukaryota > Metazoa > Chordata > Actinopteri > Cypriniformes > Cyprinidae > Ptychobarbus > Ptychobarbus kaznakovi. The sequence continues at coordinate 24,345,783 of CM049805.1, read as the reverse complement.
ACTTCTTAGTTTAAGTTATTTATTTACAAATATTGTTAAAGTTTAGGAAATCTTAAAATGAATATACATTTTCATACTGTTCATTCTAATGTTGTTTTATGTAAAATACTTTTAAGCATTTAGGATGAGTGTTTTTTTATGTATTTACACAAAATAGAATTTTAATACAGTCCATAACGGGAAAAATGTATCAGCTTATCGTTATCAGCAAGAATGTTAAAATCTGTGCATTCTTTAGTAATTCATAACCACGTTCATCCACAAAGAAAGTCACAAAGAAAGTACTTACAGCTTGAAAAGAACAATTTACACGAGTTATAGATCCAAATTTGACTGAATTATTCATGTAAGTGCTTTAAAATAAAAATACTGTCTTCACATTTCTGCTTTTAAACCCTCTGGCCATTGTAAGTGCATTGCTTTAAACAAGATTTTCTGTTTGTTTTATAAAGGAACGAGTCAAAGTTATTTTCAGTGGTAATTGACAGCATACCACAGATACTGTTGCTAGTGGTTGAGTTGTATTTAACCCAGAATATTCTTTTAAACAAATCACAGGGGACAGCGTGAAGTCAGTAGGCCCTCGAGGGGGACTTTGATTCCCTTCAAACGTTAGTAATATTGTTTAACAGCATTATATTACGAACAATTTAGAGCAACCTACTGTGGACCAACTGTGGAGTTGTAACCCCCTGAATTCATAAAAACATGTCCTTGAAGAGTTTTTCCCAAGAAAGGAGGCCCTCTTGCTTACAGTTAGCAAAAACAGACTGTGAAAGTGACACTGCGGAGGGGCTAAATTGGATTGATTATATGATTAATGGTGACACGGAGGTTAGCTGGAATTTTCCTTTGCTCCTGCAGTGACTCTGTCATCAAAGCTCTGGCATGTAGACAAGACTAAGGTCCCTTTAATCAGATTTGCTAAAGTGAAAACTCTCCTGCACACAAAGGCACCATTGATACGTGGTGAGTGTCAACAAAGGAAGAACTTCGACAAGGGGAACGAGGGGTAGCTGGAGAAAAGAGTGGACTCGGATGGGGGAGGGCACGAATGAATGGGCGCATCTCATTGTAAAGTTAACATTTGCATGGGCCAGACGAATCTGCCAGAGGACTGCTGAGGAGCACAACTGTCACTCAAGCACAGACTCAACGTGTCAGCAGTATCTAACACTGCTTAAAAACATCATGCAGAAGATACATGGCTTTAAGAACTTGACCTGAGACATCCGAAGGAGAATGTGGATTTGCAGCTTGTTGATCACTTATGGTCCTCACATGTTTGCATTGAGAGGAATAGGACTTTAGCATTTGTAGTATTGTTTTTGAACAATAGATTATGATGTACAGTTCAGAAGAAATATTTAACATTACATACTATTTCTATTGTTTGTACAGATGGTCAGATGCTTTTTGGATTGTTATCAAACTATGATGGAGAACATGATCATAAGGTTTTACACAAACTTGCTGCTGTCATTAAAGCACATAGACTGTAAAATATAATTTTTCAAAGTTGTCAATTTAAAATAATATATTATTGAAGAATATTTTAAAAGAACATATTATTTCAAAATTACACAATTAGTTCAATGTGTTATTTTCAGTTATTGTGAAATTTACTAGCAATTTCTGAGTCAAAATTATTCTACATCTATTTTTTTTCCAAATATGAAGACATGATTCACTTTTTTATTATTATTATTGAATGCAAAAAGTGTTATGTAGACACTTTTGGTACATTTTAAAATTGAGAAATTATGAGCAGTTCATGAAATTCATTCACTATATTCACTTTCCTTTCTAAAAAAATATATTTCCAAAGTTGTGAATAAAACAAAGATTGTCTGAGTATATTTTACAAGAAAATAATATTTCAATCTTTCTACTTCAAAATTCTACATTTAATTTAATGTTATTTGATGTTTCTTTGTATTAATTGTATAATTTATCAAGCAATGTCTAAGTGAAAATTATTTCTACATCTATTTTTATTCGATTCACCTTTTTTAATTGAATGCAAAAAGTGTTGTGTAGACACTTTTTATCTTTATCTTTGTATTAATTGTATAATTTATCAGCAATTTCTAAGTGGAAATTTTTTTTGCACCACCTTTTTTTAGTGCATTGGCTAAATTAATTAATTTATCACATGCATAATTGCCACTTGGGTTTGGTTAAGCAAATGAGTATTAGTCAAATGCATGTGTGCTACTCTGAACTGTTTGGAGCTCAATCTGCTGTCATAAAAGGGTTGTTTATGGAGAGACTCATTAACTACACGTTCACCTACGTGCTCTGGATTCAAGAGCGGAAAACATGGCATTTGCCGCTTTTCCAATGTAAACAACGTGTCTCGCATTATATTCCAGATCAGCTGAGGACTAGCACTCAGCACCATGGGTACTTTAATCCAATTCAGGAAGTCTGAATTCATTGCTTATATTTCCGCTGCTGTCTCTGTCACGGTATTATGCGTGGTGGCAGGGCGCACACAAACTGCCCTTTCACAGAGAAAAATCACACAAGGCTTTGAAAATGAAGTTACCATTACAGGGACAGCAGATTCAATTAGGGACAAAGCCCTGGACATCAGTGACCTTCCACTGGCCTGCTTCTCCTACACTGTATTCCAGTTGGGTTGAATTCAGGGGAAATATCCTTAACCTACTGTAAGTGATATCAGATGATCTATCGCCCAGCAAAAGAACATTATACAGTTCTTGTGCCAAACAAACCCTCGCTGGATGCATGAGATTTGGATTATTATGAGTTCATTTTGGAATAAATTGAGAAACTTTCCAGATATTAATATCAACATGTTTCTTTAATGATGAGGTCTGGACGCGTCTGTCGTACGCAGATTTTCCCAGCTCCAAGGGAATGCGTGCAAAATCCCGGCAACGCATAAATGAGTTTTCTCAACAAACGTCTACCACAAAAATACAGGCCCGCTTTGAACAAAAGAAAAGGCTTGCAAAAAACGGATATGAAAGATTCTCATCAAATTCGATTTTCAAGGTGTGCGAGCATCTCTGAGACGCCAACCCTAAAGAAATTTAATTTCCACACTTGCATATTTAAAAGACCCGCTGGAGAGAAGAAAGAAAAGGAAGGAGAAGCTTAAAATCTTTGTGGATCCAAAACAAATAGACGTCTATATTGTTGATGCGCATCAGTGTGGCTTGGACGACAAAGCCGCCTGCACTTCAGGTTCGGTCTTAGTGCCAAGAGGACAGCTGGAGGGCCGCCATGTTTGTGTTAAGGGAGAAATGGTGATACACAATGGCAAATTGGACTGAAGCCCCCCAGCTGAGCCATTGTGTCTCCCACTGAGCGCCGAATGGGAGAGATTCCTGAGAAAATGGCCTGTGCTCACAAACACACACACACACTCGTGCAGAAAGAGGATCAGCGAGGTGTGCATATAATAAGCCCAACACAAAACCAGACGTGCGGAGGCTTAGACATGCAGATCCACCCTGTCTCATCACAGCGCCATAACCTAAACCACTTCTCTATCGAAATAAAGCTGCATAACCGCAGTAGAGTTCATTAGCACCTGACCAGTTTTTCAGCGCCGTTTCAGTGGCATTCATCTGAATATTTTTATGGAAGTCTTTGTTTAAGCATTATAAGGCATGACCCAAACCAAACTAGTCTTCAGGCAATTCAAAGCAAAACTGTATTTGACAATCGCACAACAATTCACAAGACTGTGTATCTAACAGCTTTAGTGAAGGGAAAGAACTGCAATCTCATTAAGCACTGCAAATGACAAAACAATGGTGAAATAGAAAACTATTCATTTATAGTCGTTGATTATATCTACAGAAACATCATATTTTAAGCTTATTTCAAAATATGCGTATACACACATTTTGAGAGCACTGGAAGACCAACACAATTACATCACTGATGGTGTTTCATGGGAAAATGTTTTTTTTGCTTGCCACTGCTTTTTTTGGTGGGCAGTCTTGGGCAGTTTCGTTTTTCACAAAGAATTCTGCCGTTAAACACAATCATTTTAAAAATAAGGTAAAATAATGCGAGCAGATTACTTCAACAAAAGCCTACCATCAATTAACAACCTTGGAGCTCACAACAGGTCTGTCTTCAAAGGTTTATTGTTCTTTCAGATTCTTTCTATATTCTTTAAAATGTATTGTTTAAAAAGGCCTATTTCTCTATTGAGAAAATGAATGGAGTTTTTACTTTCTGATCTCGACTGTTGCGCTCAATGGTTGATTGAAAAACATCATCAAGACCCTATGATACATTGGTTTGATTGTTTCATTGTTTCAATAGAATCATTGTTTTAAACAGCTTCTGGACAGCTGACAAAAGCAGATTATGTACATTTTTTGAAGTTAACCCCCTCTGGGCTGAGACGTAGCCGGTTGCTAACTGCTATCTTTGTTATTGCTGAGTAGCACACAGACTGGCTATTGTGTAAGGCAAAGATAGGATTTGCATGCATGTTAGACAGGATTACACACTCCAGAGTCTGGGTTGGAAATCTGGACCTCGTCAACCAACCAGCAGTGGGCGTTTCCAACATCCCATTGTAGAAATATATTGAACCAAAGAGGAAAACATCCTCAAAATGAAGCAAGCATTACAAGTTTAAGCCTAAAACAGCACCAAAATTTGCACCGGACCAAATCCCACTACCTTGTTTATAGGCAGACTTGTTGATTCGTGTTGTTATGGGCCGGAGAGGACTAATCCATTAATCCCTGGTGGGTGATATACATATCAACTGCATTTTAATCCCCCTCCACAGGACCACGGAGCTGAACGTTCAACCTCCTGCATAATCCATTTGATTTCACGTCTGTGGTTTGCACGTACACAGCCCGTATATATGTCCGTTTAGAGGCGACAGGATTGCTTTGACCGAGTCTCCTGGTGGTAGGTGTGAATTTGCCAGAGTGCAGCTATTGCTTGCACATCTCACGGTGACCTGCGGCATTAAATATAAATGACTTTTAAATAATACATTGATACACAGTGGTGAGATATTTTATGCGGTGCTGCTGTCTGTATGGGGCCGAGCTGATTAGTGAAGGTGTCAGCGCAGCCATTAACTAAAAGTAACAAGTGGATTTGTCATGTGAAGTATTACTTAAGATGAAGGCAGAGGAGGAATTATGCAAAGCGGGACTCTTGCAAATGCACAGGAACCAAATGGATTGCTTTAAATTAATATTCTGGGTTCAGGACAAGTCAAACACTTGTGGCATAATGTTGATAACCACAATTATGTATTTATGGTTGTCTCTCCTCAATTATGTAATTTATTAATATTTATGGTACATAAATAAATTGCATTACTATATTCTCTCTCCTCTTAGTAGTAGCAATAATAAAATCAATTTCTTTAGTAGTAATTTAATAATCGCGTTTTGTTCTAATCGCGTCCCTTGTCAGTGCGGGCGCTTGCTTAAATACATACTTAATTGGAGTAGTTTTGGTTAGATGGTATACGTACCGCGGCACGTACGAAGAGTGTAAAGAAATAAATAAATTGCATTACTATACTGCTTGTTTTTCTGAAACAAAATTTCATGTGTTTTGTTTCTTTTTTGTATAATAGATTTATCTATTTTAATTTTACTAATAAACTGAATGTTTTAATACATTGTTTTAAATACACAATAACCATATATATATATAGGTTTATATGTTAAAATCATTTTATACTCATACCTGAATAAATGTTTTCATTTAACACGATGTTAATTTTGAAATAATAAAATCAATTTTCTTAAATTGTGTGTATTATAAATCGCAGTTTGTTACTTATTTGTAAGTTTTAACATGTAAAGTGAGTATTGCTTATTTCACAGCTAAGTAAATAAATTTTTTTCAGAATGAACAGATTAAAGCTAATTCTAAGCAATCTGAATAATTCATTTTGAAAATATTATATTATATTAATAACTATTGAATGAAATTTAATAGTTGCAGGCTGTGCCTTTTTGAGTGCAGAAATCAAAACTCAATTTAATTGATTTAATACACAAATATGCATTACATTAGGTTTATTAGTTATGCTAAAACGGTGTAAATATTAAAATATTCTCAATATTGTTTCAGTGTAGAGTGAGGCACTAATACTGATTCAACAGTATCACCATAAGATGTATAGAACAAGTTTGTTGACATGATTTTAGTGTGAAAAATAGTAAAATCACAACCATATGTGTGAAATTACTGTATATTCAATCTTTTATTCTATTAAAAACTTTGTTGTCATGACAACAAAATTCCATAAACCCAAAATTACCATAAAAATTATGTATTAAACAGTTTTAAAGCACAAATAATACAGAAAACAGAAGAATCAATGTTGTATAAAATTCTAAGCCTCACATTTCTTTCTTTAAATTCCACATAAATTGGCCCCATTCACTTTCATTGTAAATGCCTCACTGTAACCTTGATTTGTGCTTTATAAAGAACGAGTCAAAATTAATTTTGTTGTAGAACAAGGAATATTCGATTTCCCCCAAAAAAATCATCATTTGATGACTTTTGGAAAAAATATTGTTTGGCAACATTTTGTTACAAGGCGGATCTGTTGGTCAGTCTAAGTCTTTTTAATATCATCCCACTGGATTTATTTTCATGATAACATTCGACGAAGGGAACCATCTTACTGGTTGACTGGCTCATATTGTCATAATGACTTATCTAGGGGGGATGAAGTCCTGGGCACAAGCCCCGGCAACATGGCTGCTTGGCTCGCAATATGGCAGCGGGGATTATTAAAACTAATAGATTACCTGCCAAACAGAATGAAGACAAATGGAGGCGGCTGCATCACTTCAAGGTTGATTTTTTTTGTACCGTTTTTCAACTGATGCTGTATAGCTTTGGCCCTGCTGTTGTCGGTGAGCTAATGAAAGGTGTTTTTCTCACATGTGAGCATAGGTAATGCGGTTTAGGATCTCGTGAAGAACAGTCCTTGTTTTTCAAGCCATGGGTGTTTGTGTGTATGTGCATCTTCTGTGCCCTTCAAGATGATGAGAATAACGCAATTAGTCATTGATTTCTTGTTGACCTCCCATGGAGTCCTTATCAATTTGTAATAACTTCCATGTGCACTTCTAATGCAATCAAGAGGCTGACTGTGAAAAGCCCAGCACAGGAACACCCATCTGAGTTCCCACAGAAACCTATCACAGCTGATCAGTTAGAAAAACGATGCTGATGACAATTTAGACACAAAAAGCTTGGTTTTCGCTCCAGCTGACTCATCCGTTTGAGGGGCGAGAGAACACCACAGTCACAGAGCTGGACATGAAAATCGAGGATGCGTGCTTAGAAAGCACACTACAACGGCAAAGCCAACTGTTGGTTTTTAAAGACCAGTGAAAGTCCTTTTGAATTTGTTAGTATAAATCATAAGGCCTTGGTGGTATAAGGTATTGCAACGCTATCTTGCGGCAATTCGTACATATTTTACGAGGTGGCTAATTCATACGAATTCGTACGACCTCACTTGTACGATTTAGTACGATTTCTCTAAACCCCAGAGACGGGTAGGTTTAGGGGCGGAGTTAGGTGTAGGTCATTCGTTAAAATTCATATGAATTGGCAAATCGTAAAATATGTACGATTTAGCAAAAATCGTATGAATTTGTATGAGTGAGGTCTTACGAATTAGCCACCTCGTAAAATATGTACGAATTATTATTATTTAAAATACATTTAAATTAATTTAGTTTTATTATTTTGTCATTCTTCAAAGTTCAATTATTTTGATGTACTGACACAAACTAAAGCACACTTTCAACTAAAAAGCAGCAGCTTTGTTTACAAATTGTAATTATAATGAATACATACACATTGAAGTATATTTTAGTTTAACATAAATGCTTCTCAGTACATTCATCAGCACACTAACCATATTTCAAAAGCTATTCTAGTACTTGTGAAATTACTTGTAAAGAGCTTAAAGTTATTTAAAATTTAACATAAATTTTAAGTATTACATTTTCATTTAAATAGCATTTACTCTAATGCTGAGTGCTATGTCAAACCGTTGCCTGTTACCTGTACCTAATCATCTTCATGAAAAATGTGTAATCGCTGTACATACCGTAGACCTTTCCGGCAGTGCACCATCACATAAGGAAACTCTGCTTTGCACACGTAACTAATTAAATTTTATCATCAGCAACAAGAGATTACAGAGCGATAAAGTGCTCAGCTCAGTACACTTCAGGTGCACTCTCTGCATGCTCCTCTGACCATCAATGGTCAGTAGTTCCAGGGTTCATCTCAGAGCTACACTGCTCTAGCGAAGAAAGCACAACAGCTCTTACTTTTGCAATGTGCATTCGAGAGCATCCTGACTAGCTGCATCAAATGCGCCTACGCTCCTGCGCAAGTACTTACTCCCTCCAGGACATCTACAGCACCCGTCTCATAAGTTGCAGGTGCTCAGATGCATCACTAGGAGTCTTAGGACAGCTTCATCCATTCAGGCTGTCTCTGAAAACCCCTCCCCTCTCTTTACCCCACGAATCACTAAATTTATACTATAATACATTTTCATTTAATAGCAAATAACATCAAATGAAGGATTTGATATATTTACTATATGTTATTTATTTAATGTTTTTATTTATGTCCCTTATTTGTATATTTGTAATAGTTGCATTTTTGTGTATGTAATATATGTATATATACAATTATATATTGATTTGTACTTATCTGAAATTTTGCGTTCTAATGTTATGTTTTAGTGTCTGTATACACCAGTAATGCAATTTCAATTCAAGCCTGTTACCTAACGTATTGAAAGTGCGTATAAATAGTACGCCAAATAAAAATGAAAACTCATCCCAGCAGGCACCAGATGTCTATATAACGTCAGGTTGACGTTGGACATGACGTCACACAGACGTTGCACTTTGATTGAAAATGAAAGTCAGTATTGACTTAACGTTGGATTTTGGTTACACAACCTAAAAACAACAAAATATCAATGTCAGCTGACGTCGGTATTGGACATCAATTTAACATTGACATTAGACGTTGAATTTACATTTAATTTTGGTCACCCGACGTCGCAACCGAAATTTAACCAAATATTATGACTTATGACATTGTCTTATGACATGATGTACCTGCTGTGTGTGGTATTGATACGCAAAAATGGACTTTGGCGAGTATATGCTACACGATGGGGTTGTGGGGTAGATGCGTATCATATTTATGCGAAAACTGCTTATCATGCACGGCAATCTCGTATCATGTGCACGCAAAAACTGCATATTATATGCACGCCAAACACGTTCGTATATACGCCAAAAGTCAATTTTTGCATATCAATACCACGAGTTTTCATTTTTATTTGGCATACTATTTTTATGCATTTTCATGAGACCGGGCTCATATGATTCAGTTAGAGGTGAGAAATAAAAAAAAATAAGAGTTTAGCAGGAAACTTTTCACATTTTATCATCGCTTCCTCATTTTGTTAATTAAAAAATATCTCAGTTTTATGAGTTTAGCAGCTGACCAATTTCTACTTTTTCATGCCAGCATCTTTTTGTGCTTTTGGGATGCAGAATGAAGGCTGCATCTCATAGTGTCAGAGCAAAAAATTATTTTTTGTTGTTTTGAGATGAGGATAGTCTTGATTTGAAGGGGGTTATGAATATTTGCCATTACATTCGTGTCCCGTACACAGCGCAGAGCTAATTGCTCCACCACCCGCTGCATAAATGTGATTTCATTTCTGATAATTGCTCCAAATGTGGTTCATAAACCAATTACTTACCATAATTTACCTTAAACCTGATTTCCCTCCTCCACAAATACTACTCCTCACTCAATACTGCGAACATGCGCAATATATGCCAAATGCAGCTTCTCTCCTGTCTTTTCACTTTAAGGTTTTGGCAACAAAGCCAACTTTTCTCTCCAGGCCCCAATTCCCTCATAGCACTGGCCTGAACTATTTCGGGTTACCCTCGGCGTAACACTAAACGCGTTTGGCCGACATGTTTAATCCCGAGCCGC